>CAUHTR010007671.1:0-30939 GCA_959609185.1 Schmidtea polychroa | reverse complement strand
CTTTGTGCCTAACTAAGCTATTTTATTTATGGCGTTAATTTATATTATTATTATTATATTTCGAAATTAAAGAAAAATAATTTTTGAGGAAAACATTATGAGAAAAAGATTTAAATATTGGTTAACAATTTGAATAGAACTATTCATATCTTTGAATATTCAGAAAAATCTCATTTACATAAATTAAATTTAACCTGATTCTTTGATCGGTTTGCCGTTTATTAAATTGCTAAATCTTTCCATTTCCTGACGACGTCTTTCGCAAAATGAAGATTTAAAAAATTGTTTCTAAATAAAATTAATAGAATTTGTCTTTGGATTAAAAATTTCTTAGTAATTTTATACGACAGTGAAAATAGTATTAACATGTTAGCTGCCATGAAATATGCATGTCGTGTTTCAGATTATCGTGCGTTTGAGCTGCGAGACACTTGTGACGTGTCTTACTTACCCCATTATATTTAGCCGCGTGAACCGTCATACGTGTCTCGCTGCCCATTGCAGTAATATTAGCCGAACAACCAACTTGGCCCAGGAGGACAATATTTTCTTAACATTGTGGCAGTTAACGTGCTAATAAAAATGCAATAAATTGCATTTTGCTTTTTGAACCACTGAAATCATTTTCAAAAAAACATTCCTAATTGAGAAATGATATTTTTAAATTTGTGGTAATGTGCTTTTAAACCGAAAAAGATTTTTTGGGATTATTTCTTTAAATATCTTGACCAGGGTGCAACAATGGAAAAAAACAAATCACAAAATATCCATATTGATTTTTATTACTTTTGGATAAATATATCAAAAATATTTTATAACAATAGTAGCACAAATTAGTATTTATGTAGAATGGAGTCTAGAAATTTTTGGAGCCCCTACAATTTCTTGAGAAGTTATATTACTAAAAATATGACATAGAAAATGTGCATGGATAATTTTATTGAACAAAATTTAAAAGATATTTTTTTGAACAAAACAAGTATTGCAGGTGCATAATTTAATATAGCCTAAATATAACCTCATACCACCTAATGTAGAGGCGTCCAAGGGATTTTTTAGGGGGGAGGGGGTCAAATAAAAAATTTTATATTAATTAGGCTTTTCAAGTAAATTCCTTTTTTGTTGGCTTTTAAGACAAGATTTTCCTTTTTTACAAAAATCCTTTACGGCTTGAGATAGATGATTAAAATTTTAAACATTAACAGATTTTATAACTAAAATAGTAGTTGAACAATTTTTTTGTAGTCCCCTGAAGTTTTAAACCCACCACTTTCCAAAATATTAAAAAGCGATATATTTAAATGGTTATAATATTTTAAAATCTCATTTTTTTCCTATTTTCTTTCCTTAGGACAGGTTAAAGATTAAAAAATACCTCATTTCAGACCCATACTTAATAGAGTTTGCACGGTTCGGTTAACCGGAAACCGAAACCGCGGTTTTCGTCTCAAAAAACCGTAACCGGAAACCGTTTGCAGAAACCGCGGTTTTCGGTTTTCAAAAAATATTTCATTTAAAGCTACGTAAAATAAAAAAATTCTCTCAAAATATTAATTTTGCCTGATTGTATGCAATTTTTCATACTTTATAGTAAGTCGGAATCCATGCCCACTAGAAAATTATAGCTGTCAAATAAATTTGTAAAAACTTTAAAATTGATTACAAATTAAAATTTATAATTCATTAATAATTTACTTTCTTGGATTGTATAATTGTATAATTATTTTGATTCTTGTTGAATTTATTGAATGATTTGATGTAAATTATAGGTTGTTTATACGTATTATATATTGTTTTAAAACTATAGGTGAGTAGGTAATTAAAATTTTGAATATGTATTTATATAATTCTTTTAAGATAATACGTAGATTTGTATTACTAAACAAATTTTTGAAACACTTTCAGTGGCCAAATAAACCCTCAAATGATGTCATCAACGGTTTGGGAATATTTTATAAAAATACCAGCATCAAACAAATCCGACAATAAAGCAAAATGTAATAAATGTGGAGTAGAAATAACTAATTCGAACGGATCGACTTCTGCTATGATAAACCACATGCGAAATATCCACAAAATTTCTTGCAAAAGAACAGCTGTTGCGAGCACAAGTGCGTTAATACAAAAAACAATTTTCAATTATGTTCCAAAGCTAACACTTGGTGAGATTGTGGACGAGTTGGCCACAAAAGATGGTTTTACTATTCGTGGAATAACAAATTCTAATTTTATTCGAAAGGCTGTTAGTGATAAGGGGTTTCAATTACCAAAAAGCGAAAATGGGACAATGGCGCTTATTCATTTTGAATATGAGAAAAAGAAAAAAATGTATATAAACTTTTTTGACCAAGAAAAACAAAAGGGAGAGAAATTTAGTATCACTTTGGACGAATGGGTTAGCTCACGACAGCGTCGTTATATGAACATCAATGCCCATAATAAAGAAGGAAAAGTAATGAATCTTGGATTAGTCAGGATTTTTGGATCTTGTAACGCAGCCAAGATTATATCAACTATGTCTGACCATTTAAAAATGTTTCATCTTTCGTTTGAGCAAGACATTGTTGCAACGTCCAATGACGGGGCTAGTGTCATGGTGAAATATGCAAGAGAATGTCCAGAAGAAGTCCAATTATGCTTGAATCATGGTCTTCACCTTGCAGTGTGCGACACATTTTATTCCAAAATTGACGATAATCAAAATAGTGAAGAAAATCAAGAATCCTATACTGAGGACGATGATAATACTGAAGACGAATTTAGTAGCGATAGTTGTGATTTTAATTTGAGCGAAGATAATACCATTGAAGAAGTTAGAGAGAGAATTTCAATAGCTGAAACTCTAAAAAAAGTACGAGCTATCGTTCGCTTTTTTAAATTTTCCTCAGTCCGTAATGATCTTTTGCAAAAAAAACGTTATGGATAAGCTAGGTCATGAACTTTATTTAGAATTAGATGTTCAACACAGATGGAACTCTATCCATCCCATGCTAGAAAAATTTCTAAAAATTAGCGAATCGATAAGGGAAGTGTTAAATGATTTAAACGCCACAAATTTAATTTCATTGATAGACTTTGATGTAGTTAAGCTGTTGCGTAGTATATTGAAGCCACTAGAACTAACTGTACTTGCATTAGGAAGAAAAGATGCTAATCTAACAACAGCAAAAGGTGCAATTATATTTCTGTTAAAGAAGCTCGATGGTATCGAATCGAATTGTGCGGGAGATACATACATAATTATAACCCAATTACGAGAAAATATAAAAACACGCTTAAATTCAAGACAGAATCGGGAATTGAGTTCTTTGTTGTCATGCCTTCTTCAACAAGTTGTACCCACAAAAGAAAATTTAAGTTTTGGCACTCGTTTATTGAATAGGTTGTATCCAAACCAAATCGATAATTGTGAAGAATTTCTGTGTGAAACCAATTCTCCAACTGATCAGAATATTACATTTACATCTTTATCAGATGAAATAAATGCTGCTATTAATTCTGCTGCAAAAGAAGTAGCTGCAAAGCCATTTAGTTCTCTTAAAGATGAATTTGCTATATATAGAAAACAGGCAAAAGAACAACAGTTCTTCAACAACTATACGATGCTATTTTAACAGTACGCCCAACGTCTACAGAATCGGAGCGGGTATTTTCCACGTCTTCGAACTTTAGTAGAAAATTAAGATCACGCCTTAGTGATTATTCGCTTAATTCTTTAGTATTTTTGAAACATTATCGAATAAATAATAGTTCTTAATTAACTAAATAACAAAAATCTGCAATAATGCAATATAATTTTGGTTATTGTATTCCAATAACAGCTAAATGAAATTTTCTATTTTATTTATTTTAATTTTTATTTATATTAGTTGTACAAATGTACGATTACATACATATACTAATATTACTGAACTATAGTATATGTATAAACAAAATACTATTAATTATCTGTGTTATTTTATATTCTCTGTGAACAATGTAAGTGAATTAGAAATTCATATCTGCATTGTCGACAGAATAGGAATATTGTTATATTATTTATTAAACAACATTATTACTATTTTATATGTTGCAGCTATGATTTTATTATACATATTTCTTGTATGAAATACATTATACTTTTAAATAGAAATATAGTATTGAAAAAGCAGTAAATATACTTATGCCTTTTTTATTTCCTTTTACTTTTTTAGAAACCGAAAACCGAACCGAAAACCGCGGTTTCTCAAATTTGAAAAACCGAAAACCGCGGTTTGCAAAAACCGGTTTTTTTGCAAACTCTAATACTTAATGCTTAAAAATATATAAAAGCACCAAAATCATAATCAAGAAAAACCTGAAGACGCCAATGACTTAGTGAGTAATATATTTTCACGAAAAATGTACGATAATTTTTACAATTTAGATGGACATCGTGGATGTTTTTATGTTATGCTCGTTTATATTAATTTTATTTTGAATCTTTTTTATATAGGGCCCAATAAAATGAATTTCGTTTTGTTTTATTTTACAAGATTTATATTATCTTTTTAATATGATGGAAAATTTTTATTTTTGACAGATTTATAATAAAAAACCTATAACACATGGTTTATGTCTCCTGATGAACATTTAATTTCTGGTAAAACTTATGGTTTGTATGTTTGTATGTAGTATGTGTAGTGAGCCGTTACATGGCCTTAACAAAATCTATATGAATATTATATATAAAAAAATAAAGTAGCCTAAATAATAACGAATAAGGATCAATTATAACACAATCATGGCCAATCAAATATCACTAATTGCACATTAGTTGGAACATCGCAGTCTACTCTATCTCATTCCAAGAGTCAATCAAAATTCATGCAATCAGCTAATACTTCTTATCAATCAGGCTATATTAATCAATCTCAGACGAGTAAACCAAATTCGATGCCATGTTATTATTATCAAGATTAACTGTATTTGGCTCCTAATTGTTTTAGTGTTGGCTCTCATAGACCAACATCTTCGTTCATTATCGTTCGCAATCACCACAATTTTATATGGGAAAGACACAGTCAAATTTAGTTCTGCAAAGTAAATCTATTTCAGAAGTAATTCAGCCAAGTAGTGTAGAATCTGGCATTGGAATTCATGAACATGTAAATTCCCAAAATCTCTCCAATTGAGGCAAGCTCTTAAAATGGTTCCGTTTTTTCAAAGATATTCCATATGCTTATAATTCGCGAAAGATGTAATAAATCCTAACAAATAATTTGATTGAGATATAAGAATTAATTGGAAGCTTGATAATTAATTGTTATTTTATATTATCAAGATGGAACTATAAAATTCATAATTATAATTTGTAATTATAATTTATAAGTAAATCAGTTTGTTTTACTTTTACGGTTGAAATTAAAAAATTAAAATATATCTTATTTTCTTACTTATCAATATTTTATAAATAGTTATAATTAACAAAGTTGATTTCTATGCCGTGCCTTCATAAAACATTTTATGAATGTTTTCTTAAAACAGATTACAAAGTGATCAGATTATGTTTGAAATGTTTATCTACAATTTTCACAAACAATGAACTTAGCAGAATGAAAAAAATGAAATATTTGCAAGAATCTTTTGAATTAATATCGAACACTTTGGATCTGATTTCCAACATTAACAGTGAGCATTTATGCAAAATAATTTTGGATTTAACTGGTTATATTAAATTCGAAATTGTTGATGATTGCAATGAGTTATACTGTCAGTTGATAATAATTTTGCTAGAAAAATTTGAATTGATTAGGTTTGCTATCGTTGACAGACCTAATACAGTGCTATCGGAAGAAACCATTCAGCAAATCAATTCTATCCATGGATTTACCTATTCTATTTTTTCTCAACTTATTTGCGATATATGCTGAGTTTAATTAAACGAAAGAAATACCTAAATCTTTTGTCTGTTGAAAAATTCCTTGAAGTGACTCGTATTGTACTATGCTCCTCATACAATTTTGATTGTCTTACAAAGGCAGATCTATTGGCAATTAATTACAACAATAAGAGCTATGAATTAAAAATGATCAAATATAACACCACCACAGTACCGATTTAGGTCGTTGATTAATAACATAAAACGCACAAACAAAAACGATTTTTATTTTAACATGTTATCATATTCTGTCAACAGGCATCTATATGCGCGATATATCAGTGCGCACGCTGTAGTTGATTACTTTTACACGAAGGACATCAAAAAACAGTTTTAATTGGCTTGTGTGGCATTCACTTTTAAGTAGCATTTTTGTGAAAATATGGTAATAGAAAAATAACGTTTTGCGACAACTGTTAATAGTGACAAGGCAAGGTGTAACAGATAACAACAAAATCGTGCTGAATGAGAACATCCTATGCAGCAAGTAGCAACACGTAAGTTTTCTATTACTACTACTTTTCTATTACGTAAGTTTTCTACTGACTTTACTATTGTCCATTTCTTAAAAAAAGGTTTAATTTTTGTGAGGTTTAATTCACTGTTCTATTTCAGGCACCTCCTATCTCTGAGTCCCGTGTACGTTCATTGTTGATGTAAAACTAAATTTCAATTCACTGTTCTATTTCAGGCCCCTCCTATCTCTGAGTCCCGTGTATGTTCATTGTTGTCGTTGTTTAGTTTCGGCGCTATTATATATAATTTAAGAAATACAAATAAACACTACTTTCACTTAATTAGCTATAATGCTACCCTTAACTTAAAAGTCAGTAATAAATACGAACATTCAATATGAACGGATTGTGATTTTCACATTTGTAATGTTTGTAGGATATATTTTATTTATCTGTTTAAGCTTAAAAAGTATCTAAAAATCGATAGTATGTCAACTTCAATTTGAAAGCGTTCCAAAAGCTTTCAATTGTTTAAAATACATGATAAAGTCTTAGGATAAACTTGCGTTGCATAAAACAGACAATGGAAAGAGAGTAAATATTCAAAATAAATGTCTGTTTGTGGTATGCTAATATTAGGTGAAGCCAGTGCTTACGATATTATTCAAAAATTAACTTATTTTAACAATATACATTATCGAATTCAGCGTGTTATTAATAAAAGTAAATCTTCAAGCATCTAACAATAAAAATATGAACAATTGACTAAATATTTTTTTATTACAGAATAATTATAAATGCCGTGTTTTTATTGGTTTGTTTTCGGACTAATCTCAGTTTAAATATACAAGAAAAATCTTCCAAATGTAAAATCATGTGTATACTTTAATAGAAATTTTTGACTATTACTCTTTATATTAACTTCACTGATATTTGTATGTTAAAAAGATTTGACATATCAATATTTTTTTAAATTAACCCACGTTCCGTGATCGGATTGAGCTAAAATTTGGCAGGTAGATTCGGTGTCGGAAACACTGCATTCTATCAAAATTTCAGGTCGATCCAACCACGTAACGTGGGTTAATTAAAAAAATATTGATATGTCAAATCTAGTGTTATTTCCTTATTTCAATATAAATTCTTATCTATTCATTAACCTCGGATTAAAGAGATAACGTACCGTGTTTTTCATATTATAAGCGGTTTTTTTGCTTGTTAAATAAATAACGACCCTCCGAATATAAGCAGTAGTAAATATAAATACCATATAAATAAAAACTAAAAATATGCAATTATTATACTGAATTATTAATCTGAATTTGTTACAATTATCCGCTTTATGTAATGCTAAAAGAAGTGGAACCAATGAGAAATGAAAAGGGGAACTTTGTAAAACAGAATCTAGAAATAGTCAAGTGGGTTAGTGATGCCTGGGCTAAAGTTAATGATAACTGTGTCAAAAAAGCTTTGAAGGCTGCCTATCTGGACAAGTCAGCTTCATTCGAATAAAGCTTCGTGGTAAAAAATCAAAGATAAACTTAATTCACAGGAATTAATTGAGTGTTCAAAGTCTTTTTTTTTGAAGATGTCGCAGAAGAGGATGATTTAACTGTGTTTGATCAAAATACCTGTATCTTTTTTAAACATTTGAAATATTATAATATTATGATTTTTTAAGAAATCGGTAAAATATATATAAGCGGTCATCTAAATATAAGAGGTGCCCCACTTTTTTCGTCGGAAAATGATATTAGCTGCCGCTTATAATAGGAAAAACAAGGTAATTATATCTAAAATATGTTGAAATTAAGAGTGAAATATAGAGTTTCAAAAACCATGTTTATGGTTGATTTTATTCTATATATTATATCTGAAAGGAAATGATAGAAACACAGTGTATGATAATGTTATCAATAAAACAACTTACTTCTGTTAATGGAAAATAAAACTAGTTTCCATGCAATAATTGGTATTTAACCGAGAAGAGAATTTTAAACTAAATATATTTTAATTTTTATATATAATATTTTTTATTGTTATAAATAGATTTTAAGTAAAATAAAATTAGACTTATTTATTTATGTAGTAAAATTAAATTTACATACTTTTGGATTTGGAACTTCGTTATCAATGAGTTTTGAGGTAATTTTGTCGGTATTTTTCTCGAATTGCTTAGTACTAGATAAAATAGGCACAGTGATGCTATTTCTGCCTTTTAAATCATAAGGATTAATTAAATATAACTCATTTTATATATATATATATATATTTCTTTTGAATATGTTTAATTAAAAAGAAATCCGCATATATTTCAATTATTCTATTTCTGAATTATTTTCTTTTTAAAAAATTTGAAAAGTTAACGATAGAAATTGTGGAAAAATAACTTTAAACCTAATTTTTATTCTTACATTTAATAACTATGCCAAAATGGAGGTAAAATAGTAATACATGCATATCAAGGAAATTAAATAAATATATTGTATTTATTTTCCTTTAATACTTTGACCACTGTCGGGACATATATGTCCCAGTCAAATTTAAAAAATATATAGATGCCTTATTCTCTGTGCTATTACAACGAACGCTTGTCCCACTCGTGTTTATAGTATTTTCGACTAGTTTTGTCTATACTCGTTAATATACGTTCTGCCGGCTAGCAAACGTAACATTTTATTTCATTCGTTGTCACAGTTTACAGCATGTGCTTTGTGAAACAGTGGTTATAATACCTTACATTATTGTTTATTTTTGGAAGTATTTATATCAAAGGTAAGCACATTTATTTTTTGTGTATATGTTTATATTTTTTTCATAAAACTGCATGCAATAATAGTTTTTGCCTTACATTTAGTTAGTGGGACGTATATGTCCCGTTAGAAAACACTGTTGGGACATTTATGTCCCGCATTCAAATTTCAAATTTGCAGCATAGGAAAATTTTGAAATCAACATTACACGTTTTAAACAAGCTATATAGCTGATTTCTATCGTTAAAGTTACAGAAATTTCATTTTTTAAAATTCGTCTTCAAAGGGTTAAAGTATGCTACGAACTTAAAATTATCTTTAAATTTAATAAATATATTTTATTTTTAATATATATGGTAATATTTCAATATACATTAAATATGTTTATATATTAAATATGTTTGCCAAAAACAGTAATTATTAAAAATATAATGTAATATAAAATAATAACTAAATAAATGTTTAGAACAAAATCTACGCAAATTAATATTCAGACATTTAGTAAAATCAATTAAAGTAACTGAAGTAAATTGAATAATAAGTTTATTTCAAAATTTTATTCTTCTATTACACTAAAACCTCGATTTGCGTCATTTTCTAAGTTGCGTTGTTTTTGAAATTTTGTTATTTTAGAGATGCATCATTAAAATTTCGATTTGCGTTGCTTAAATTTCCCATATAAAATAAATTTTCAATGTAAAATAAATTAGATTTCCCGCATGAAAATAAAGATAATTATAGTTGAAAAAAGTTTTTCCAAAATTTGCAATACATAATTACAAACCAGAACAGAAACGGTAATCGATTTAGAATAGTCAAGTTCATTGAATTTATTTAATGAATTTTATGTTATTTTGTTTGTTATTTAATGAATTTATGTTTTATATTTTTAATATTTTAATAAATTTATGTATTATATTTAATGATGGTTTAGGTATTACATATATACATAATGATTGAAATAAAAATAGTTTTTAATCCAAGGGATCTTTTGTTTAAGTACTAATTAACAAAATACATGTTTATATGGAAAAATTAATTTCAATTTGAGGCGTCTTTCTTGGGGCCCAATTAACGACGCAAATCGAGGTTTTAGTGCACATAAGTTTATTAAAAACAATTTTAATAATATTAATTTCTTAATATTATTTCAGTTTCAAAGGTCTCAGAATGATAAATGTGTCATTTTAATTAAACTTTGTAAAACAAATTGTCAACTTTTGAGAAAATTAAAATTTACATTTGAAAATATGGATAGCCCAAACTTTATCTATTAACTTTTTTGTCACTATAATCAAATCCAATATATTTCAGAAAATTTCTTTATGTAAAAATTATATTTTTTTCACTTTAATTTATTTTCTTGACAATTGTTCCATTATCCGAGTGCATTATAAATTAATAAAGAGGAAAATAGTTAATGTTCTTGTCAGAAAATTTAAAAATTAACATTTTGCGATTGATCATGAAATTTTTATTATATTAAATCAATAACTAAAAAATTTCACTAATCAAACATATTGGAGTTTGAGATCTATAAACTATTTTACACATTAGAATTCTTTAAAAATCTCAACAAAACTTAAAAACCCTCTTAAGTTACCAACACGTCTGCATTCATATTCTCATAAACTTTTTCCAATAAATCACAGAACTTGAAAGGATTAGTTTCTGATTTAAATTATATAAATTTACATATAATGAATATAATGCCACAAAAATTGGATAGTTTCCGTCATCTCGATATACAAGGTCATGAAAATAGTCGGCTAAGAGGCTCGAGTAATATTATTGAGTATAGAATAATTATTAAAAAAATAATAATAATAAATAAATAAATACTATATATGAAAATGTTGATAATTATTGTGAAATTGTCTTAATATCCAATCAGCAGCGACTTTTTGGGATTATTTAATTAATTCACTAAATCTTAGTTATATTGTCATTATTAGTCTAATATTGTATTTAACACTTATTAAGATGAAAAACATGCAATGTGAATTATTTCCTCCAAATATATTTCTATTAAATTTAAAATGATTAGAATAACAAATAAAAACATAATTAGTTTTTACCAGGAAGTTGACAAGCTAGTTTTAGTTTCTCTTGTTCAACGGGAGAAATTAATACCTTTAGTCGATGTATTCATTACTTAGAAACGCACTCAGTTTCAGAAATCATAGAAAATAAAAATGATGGAATGTGAATATTTTAAGTTTTGAAAAAGATGATTTTTGATTATGAAAATAAGATTCACCGCCCAAGATCGACTATAGAAAGTTAAACACAAAAAACTAGAGAAATTCGATAAGCATGATGTGCAAATGAGGAACTAATATCATGTCAATAATAATAACACGGGACCGAAATGCTACTACTTACAATAGAAAGCATTTTAAAAATCAAAGAACTCCATTAATGTTACGGTATATATCCTTCGAGTAAAGAAAGGATGGTTACAAGAGGGTAAATTGGTAAATCAAGCAGAGATAATAATAGAAAAGATACATGATGCGATAATGCCCAGGTAGTGGAATAGAGGTATGCGTACATAGATAATTATTGTTCTGCAATGTCCACGGGCATGAATAAATATACTTTTTGACACTCGGGCATAATATTAATAATAATAAATAATAATAATAATTAAATGATTAATAATTTTTATATTATATATGAAATTGTTGATAATTATTGTGAAATGGTATTATTATCCAATCAGTAACGAATTTTTTGGAAATTGTTAATTAATTCGCTAAATCCTAATTATTAAATCCTAGCTAAATCCTATGTCATTATTGGTTATATATTGTATTTAACACTTATTAAGATGAAAAATATGCAATGAGAATTATTTCCTCGAAATATATTTCTATTATTAATTCTATATTTTAATTAAAAAATTTTTTAATGATTAGAATAACAAATAAAAACATAATTAGTTTTTACCAGGAAGTTGACAAGCTAGTTTTAGTTTCTCTTGTTCAATGGGGGAAGAAATTAAAGATGAATCTTGAGAATGCAAATATGCCTTTGAAGTGTCACATAATTTTGATTGGTGACTGATAGATTCAACAATACTTGAACTGGAACGTTTCAAAGTCTGAGATTTTATAAGTGGAGCTTTTGTTTTTATTATTTCCCGGGACTCAAGAGTTTGAGAAGCATCAATGTCTACTGGTAAACAAAATCCATTGAATACCTGACATTGTTTGGATATATTTTCTTGTGCGGTCAATTTAGCTTGTCGTTCTATTTTAAAGCTGTTTATCTGGACAAAATAAAATAGTTCTAATCATCAAAGAAAAAGTTAAGATTTATATGTTGAAATTTTAAATTTTGGCAAGTGAAAGACGTATCGATGGATACTAACACGCATTTTACTAATTTTACAGAAATAAGTCAAAGATAATAAATCGATGCATGATTGCAGAGTAATCTGAAAATGTTTGTTTTAAGAAATTGCTAGAGTACTGGATGTCGATTCCATGAATCGTGAGTTTAAATTTCATTATGGATTCATGTGCTATAATAAAAATAAAAGAACTTTAAATTAGTGTATTCGATATTTTATTTTTCGACACTTTTAGAAGTATAATTGTGAAATGAAGATAAGAATACAACATTTTGTTATCTTATCTTAGACAAATAAATAATGACAAAAAATATGCATGGATCAGGCAGCTACAGGCGATTGGAACGCGTACATGAGAGGTAACGTCACCGAGCAGGTAAGCCAACGTCCACAACAGAAGATCGGAGGCGAAGACACAATTGTGGAGATTGACTGGTCGATGTTCACCAAGCGCAAGAACAATGCACGACGGGTGTAGTCTCAACAGTCGATCTTTGGAGGACTTTGCCGTGATACAGGTGAGTGCTTCCTTGTTCAAGTTCAAGTTCCAGACAGAAGCGCGAAGATTCTGATGAAAGAGATCAAGAAACACATCAAGAAGGGCAGCACCATCTTCTCAGACAGTTGGCGCGCTTGCAAGTCAAAGGAGCTGGAAAAGGCCGGATTCGAGCACTTCAAGGTCTACCACAAGTACAACTTCGTGGATCCGGACACCGACACTCACACCCAGACCGTCGAACGTATGTGGGGATCGGCCAAGTGGCGCAACAAGAAACACCGAGGCACCGCACGTCATCATTTGGATTCTTATTTGGCTAAGTTCATGTGGCACAAGCATGTTGCAAGAGAGGATGTTTTCGAGGCTTTATTAGAAACAATTGTGGCTTTCTGGCCTCCTGAGTCTCAGATTCAGTAGTTGTAATTGTTGAATTAAATGTTTTCACCGAATTTTTGAATAATGAACTGGGAGTCCCGATAATGAACAAGTACCATTTGTTAATGCTTTCATTGAAATGATTATACAGGGTGGGCCGTAAGTCGCGCACCGAAAAATTACGTGAAGTGTGGTGTGAAACAATGTAAAATCAGTGGTGTGAAATATCTTTTCCTTCCCTTGTGTATAAAATACATGTTCTTTTATAGAGTAGTGAAACATTGTTTGTATGTATCAGTTACTATAACTGTCAAATTTAATTCTAATCATAGTTTTTTAAGTTAAGATTTGACTTTAGAAATTTTGATTTTCAGATATTCCCTTAACAATTGACGAACGAGTTGAACTAGTGTTCATGTGCACTAATCAATCTGTTGCTAAGAAATTTAATCGAATTTATATTGATCGTGAGACCATCTCTCACACGACAGTAGGACATTTGATAATGAAATTTCGTGAAACTGGTAGTGTCCTATAGAAACCACGAAGTGGCCTTCCAAGAGTGTCTGACAAAACCCGATTACGCGTCATCGAGAATGTTGAGAACAGTCCAATGAAATCATTCCGACAATCATCAAGTGAGCTCGGTGTCGCAAGAACCACCATGCGACGTATCATCAAAGCCGAAAGTTTCCATCCCTATAAACTGCAACAGTTGAACAAGCTATACGAAGATGACCCAGACCGACGACATCAGATGATTACTTGGTTTAAAGATCAGGTGATTCAGAATCCGAATTTTGTGAAACATGATGTTTTGTTCAGCGACAAAGTTAACTTATTTGTGAACGGCGCAGTTAATAAACAAAACTGTAGTTATTATTCGCGTGAAACCCCGAATAGGATGGATCCTACTAAAGAGCACTCATGTCCAAAAGTGGTAGTGTGGTGCGGACTGTGGAGCATTTTACTTTGATTTATCAGAAAAATTGAAATATGATTTAGAGTAAAATATAAATTATATTTTATTGACAGCAATTTAAAGTGGTACAATTTTTCAAGTATTTAGGTTGTGTTTAACGAACAAATAAAATCAATCACAAATTAGCTTAAATTCATAATAAATACGAAATTTTCATTTCATTAAAAATATTATAAACATTTAAAATTTGACAATATCTTTTAAAAAACTTTTAAATTTTAAATTTAATGAAAAATCCGTTTTTAAATAAAAAAAACTATCGATAATTTATGACAGCTGGTGGATATTTTTTGTATTATTTCGAAACTCATTTAATATTGATCGAGAATGGAGCCTCATTTTTTTTTACCTGGTTGCATTTGAAAGTTCCTGGTAAATTTAATTATTCACTTTTTCATGTCCATTAATTCTTTCATTTCTTTCACAGTCTTAAATTCGTTCTTCATTTTATTATTTTAAGCTGCTTGGAAAATTAGAAATTTCTGAAATTCCTCTTCATGTTGGGCTTGAAGTTGTGAAATTTGGAAATAGTGATGAATCGTTAAAAAGTTCTTCTTTTAATAAATTAATTCAAAAATAAATACCGCATTAATTAGAGTTGAACGAATCAGTTAAGTGTGAGGGAAAATAAATAAGAAAAGAAGAACTACCGGACGATGAGAATACAAGTGAGAAACTACATCATCTAAACGATTGTGACTATATTTCTAATTTTCGATTTTATTTAATGTAAGTTGATTTATAATCTGTGTGTAATAATAAAATTTATTTTTGATTGTTTCTTGAGACTCTACTAGTATGCTTAATTACGTTGGTGTGAGGATGAATATGTTCAAACTACTAATGTAAGTTAGCTTATTATGGAAGCCGTCTCCTTGGACAAGAGACGAAGGTGAGAAAGAAAGAGGAACCCGTACTGCAAATGTTGTGGAGAGTAGTCCTAACATAGGGGCTCACCTGTCCACAAGTTCCTACATGTGTGTACGTATGGGAGATCAATCGTAAGTCGTGAAGGAAGCTTAGGGAGTCAAACTGAGTACACAAACATGGCCAATGGCTCCAATAATCACTGACTGGTTAATACATAAAATGAAATATTAGATTTATGTCGAAATAGTTTAGTATTTTATAACCAATCGCAAGTTCACAGTACACGGGAAATATTGAACAGAACTGATTGTATAGTATTTATAGTAGATTGGTCTTTTGATTTATTATTAAAGGTCTTATTTAATGTCGTATTAGGTCATATCAATTGCGCGTTGGTGTGTAAGGAATTTTTTATTATTTTCTTATATTATAGACGAGTTTTTGAAGCGGTGTAAATAAAAATAAATAAATAACAACTTGAGGTGATTCGTCGTCACTATCCACACTTGACAATTGAACATCATCTATATCTTCTAACATTTCCATCGACTTTTCCTCTGGTATGATTTGTTCTATTTCTGTACTTTGAATGGGTGAATTTTCAATTATATTAACTTCCGGGGTTTCGTTTATAACATTAATATTTTCCTCTCTAATTGGAGAATCCAAGCACGATTTTACATTATCGGATTTTAAAGAGCTTTCTTCTTGGGTATCGTCATTCGGTGTTTCTTTAATGACATCGATAATTCTTTTCACTGTAACCGGTTCATACCTGTTCAAGATTTCATTTTCAATTGATAATTCAAATATATTTTATTCTATATTACAATTACAGTTCAGAATGACAACTTAAAGTTGAACTTATTTAAATTATAAAACATTACCAAGAATACTTCTCTTTTATCCATTATTTTGTTACAAAATTATTATATTAATATTGTTCACATAGTAAATTTATAATATTCTGGACACAAAATATTTACTTGCAACCGATAATAGCAGGATCACAAAATTAATTTATTAAGATAAGAAAATCTTGAAAAGTTGAAGGTTAACGTTTTAGTAAAAACTCATAAAATATTTATATTAAAATTTTGAAAAATATGTAAAATATAAATAGATTCAAATATAAGATTTATAACTAACTTTATTGGACTTATGTTTTTGAAAATTGGTACTGCTGAAATCGACATCTTTTTACTATGAGATTCAATAAAGCTTGATGTAAAACTATTTTGAAAATTGAAATTGATATTTTTTTCAAACGTTTCATTTAGACTTCCATGGGATTGATTATTTGAACTTTCAGATAAGATTTTAAGTGAAAATCTATCGATCTCAGTAACAACTGGATTAGTTACTTCTGATACTTTCCACTTTCGAATTGAAGAATCTGATCCCATAATAGTGGAACCCTTTTCATTTGCTTTCTGCAAATCGTTCGTTTTGAGAAAAGTAAAATTATTAAATAAAATTACTTTTATACTTTTACAAGTTTTAGTTTCATATGCATCAATAACAACTGAGGATTTTGGCTTTATTATGGTCATACTCTAATTGATAAGTGATTATATTAAGTACTGAAAGTTTAATAATAAAATTTAAATTTGCAATTTACATTTAAAATGTAGCTTGTAAAAACATATATAATAAAACAAATTATTTATTTAAATAGTATTTTTAAGGTAATTAATAACAAGTTAACAAGTTAACAAGTTAAATTAATTAATAAGTTAATTTCAAATCTTATTGAAAGAGCAAAGTTACTTTAAAAAAACATTTTAAAATTAAATATTGAAAATACATTTTTATATTAAATTATTAGATTATGTAATAGTGTATTTGAAACTTGATAAGCGTCTTTGGATAATGTATTTCAATAATACTAAATGAAATCTATAGGTCATGGCAAATTAGAATCTCTTATTTTTGGGATTGAGTAGACATCATGGCCATGTGCTTCAATAGTTATTATAAAGATTCCAAAAGTTACTGGTTGAAAAGAAATATCTGATTTTGTGGTTGTTTGACGTTTGATAGTGTTGTGCCAGAACTCTAAAAATTAAGAAAAAGTAAATTGAGTTCTAAACAAGCACCACAATTAGCCGATTTAAAATCAGAAAGGAAACATCAATTAAACACATATAAAAGGCAAATAGTTAGAGATAATATATAAAATAGAAAAGTAAATAAGTAACAAACAGCATATTAAAAAGGATATAAACCGCCAAAAAATAGATGAGAAATACAACATAGCTACCAAAAAAAGAAAGATTAATTTAAAAGATAATTAAGAAGTACAATTAAAATTAGTAAAAACAAGAAAGAACCATTCGCAAAAAGAGAACATTGTAAAAGAGATTATTTGTTTTTTGGAATCATAAATGCGATGGCGTACCAACTATGATTGACCTCAAAACACGCGCACACAATGGACTATATAAGTACGACCTAATACCGAAAAGAGACATAAATTATTAAAACTAATAATAATAATTTGTCTTATAGACAAAGCGATAATACTTATATTGAACCGAATTTTAGGAACTTTTAATCAATAGGTTTTGGTTTGATATTTTTCGAATTGGAGAAACATACCTAAAATTCAAGAAACGTTTTGAGTTCGGACTTCACTGGATAAGGACTGTAACAGTTCCAGACGGTGACGTTCGACCAAATGATCCTCCGAATCGGCTTCTCCTATGGGCAGAAAGAAATTATCCGTTCGATCTCTTTGTGGTGCAGGGAGACAGCTTGAATTAGCCTAAGTTAACTTAAAAAAAATACGCTGAGAAAAAGTGATTGACTAATAGGAAAATATATTGCATAGGTAAGGTATCGATAATATAGATCATGCAGNAGATGGTATGGCATGTTCCACTACACCATGAGTTGAGAATAACTAAATAAACTCTCTATTCATTTTGTTTAAGTCTTTTTTTTCATGCTATCTGATTTAATATATTATCCAAGTTTCTGAATATTTATAAGCCCAAATATTTATTTATTATAAACAAAATTAAAACAAATACTGAACTTATAATGGCTAATAATTTTACAGAAGTTGAAGATTATCAGTCTGATCTTGAGTCTGATGTTGAAGTTACAAGTTTAAAGAAACCACGAGCCAAAAAAGTGTCCAAAGTTTGGACTCATGAAAAAGTATTTAAAAGTGCTGAAGAAGCAAAAAATGCAATTAAAAAAGAGAAGATATGGAGTTACTCTATTTCCAAGAAAACTGAAGATGGTAAAAAAAGAATACTTCTATTGGAAGTAAACTACCAAGAGGAACACCAACTAAAGCTAAAAAAGCCTTATTAAAACAATAATTTCAAATATTTTTTTAATAGTCTTTGTGAAATAGTCTTTGTATTTTTATGGATTTTTTTATTGTTTCACTTTTTGTTTATTCTTATGAATTTTTCATTGTTTTACTTAGTTTTTGTATTTTTTTACTTATAAAAATTAAAAATATTACCTATAATAAAATAATTAAATACCTAATGAATTCTATTTTTTTACTTATATAATTAATATAATACTTAGCATTTTATAAATATTTACTTAGAAAAAAAATACATAAAGGCACTAATAAAATACATAGCGTTTAGTAAAAAATACATAGCGAATAAATAGGAGCCGTTGTGAACTGATGACATTCATGTCGTTGGTCAGCAGATTTTTCGTCAGTTTGGTCCATCGGATTAGAGGATATAGATAGGGATATGAACGATTGGGGATAGTAAAGGTAATTTAAGATAGTGTAGCGCCTTGTTTAGATTTAGATAGTATAGGACGGCCCAGCCACGTTAATTTTCGTAGATATCACGGAGTTAGGAGCAATAATAGTATAGTTAGGACCAGTTGTCGGTAGATGAAGTAAGTTTAGGCAATTTTATAGAAATCACGAATAGTTAAGATATCTGATAGTCTAGGATTAGAAATACAGGCAGATCCCTACTCAAGTTTCTGAAAAAATTAAGTTACATTTTCACAAGAACCGGTGAAAATATGGAACAACATTTATCGACGGGGAAATAAATTATCGACAATTATTATAGAAAACACATCATGATTTATGACCGAAAAATCAGGGCGCATCCCTTCACAAAATTTTGAAAACGAACAATAGAAAACATACAGAAATAAGAGCCATAGCTGAATAAAATAGAAAAGTAGAAAGTAGAGAAAGAAAATGACTAATGACGTAAGACCTTCTATCGGCCGTCTAGAACCCGAAGAGAAAATACAATGGGGAGTAGTTTTAGCAATAGAGCTCACCTGCTCATTGTTTTTTTCACCTTTGTGTACAGTACCAACATGATCGTCGCCATGAATACACAAATGGTTTTAATTGCAATAGTCATGGAGGTGCTTAGGAGAGAGTCGAACGAATATCTATGATTACCCCTAACGTATTTTAAAATGTAAAAATGACACACCTCTAAGTAACCAACAATACACAAATAATAAATTGAGTAAGAAATTTTAGAAAAAGGGAGAATAACAAACTGAGCTAATAACAATAAATCAGTATTTATTTAATTGCTAGAAGTGGAAATTAGATTTCTAGAAAAACAAAAAACTTGTGTTGCAATTGGTAATAAAAACAGCTAGCTATCAACTTTGTGATATAAATAGTATATGAATTCAGTGAAAATAATTACCAAATTTATTCACTGTATTTGATTAAAAGCTTGTTTTCCTCGTTTTTATTTTTCGGTTGATATGAAATTATCCGCAAAACAACAAATAAAATCTTGCATCTTAAGTTTCTAAGTTTATAATACCAGATAATTAAACTAAAGCATACAATACATAGCCAACAGGGACCGCGGAGCCGGGGGGGCTGGGGGGGCTTTAGCCCCCCCACTTATCTTGCCACAGAAAAAAAATTGGACCCTTCCTTTCAGTCACTAAATCTTGTGAACATAGCACAGCGATCTTTGGCAGTGTATGGTATGCCAGTATGTTCCTATGATTTAAAAGAAGCATATTGAAATTTATTAAGAGTTAAAGACTTGCTGGTTTTATCAATCGTACTGCATAATTTCATTTGACTTTATTCAATTTATATATTTTATAATTGAGCTCTTAATTGTTTTATCGCACTACTAACTTACTACTACGCGTTTTGAATTCATTTATTTATTCGAGTATTAACAATGACAGGTGAGCACTGAATCATTATTTCAATTAATAATGTATGATAATCAGTTTTTTATTATGAATGAACCGATTGCTTTGACGTGAAGTTCTTGAATTAAAAACAGCAATTTATTATTTAAAAAATGGATTTTTAATTCTGAGGATATTTATTGTAAGCCTGCTTCACAACCAAATTTTCAAGAATTGTGATCTATTTAATTTTCACGTATTTTCATATTCCCATTTTGTGCAATTCTTAAATATTAATCAAGCGACTAGTCCATCAAGTGAAAGATCGTTTTCTGCAGCGAGGCGTCTGAAAACATGGCTCCGTGCTTCAATGACGCAAGAGAGATTTAATAGTATCGCAGTACTGAACATACACAAAGAAAAAAATGACGAGCTCTGTCTTCTAACAGTGGCCAACGAATTCGTCTCAAGAAATGAACGTCGGAAAGTAAAGTTCGGAACTTTTTCTAAAAATGACTTTAAGAGATGTTAACTTTCTTGTCATTGTGCATCACCTAATATAGCCTAATGGAGTTTTATTGACTTAACTGATATGGGAATAAATAGAAACTCATAGTAAAGTAACACTGTAAAAACTATTAACTAGGGTCATCGCGTGGAGACTTTTGTTTGGGGCGGATGAAAGATTAAAAATGTCCATCATTTAAAAAAGGTTTGGCCAAAAAACGATCCATAAAATACAAACAGCGGTGGTTTCTACAATTGCCCTTCCTCTTCTCTAGATAGAGGTCTATCGAACTTTACGACTTGCTGATATTAGCCCCCCCAGCTCAAAAACTGTTCCGCGGTCACTGGCCCAAGCTTGTTCAACAGCATCTGAGAACATACTATTACATCTGAAATATTTATTGGTGTAAAGGTATTGATGAAGGTAATTCGATTTGTAAAAACTTTATATTTTAATTTTTAATATTTTAATCAGCGTTATCTTAGTGCTACCAAAATGGAGTCTAGACATAATTAAGAAATCTAAGAAATTCCAGAATTCATTATAGTTTTTATTAACTTTTTAATAGCCAATATTTCACTATTAACACAAAATTTATCTCAATCAATATTCATAATAATTCGATAAAAAAAACACAACAAATAAAAAATATATTGTAGAAATGTAATCAATAAGAATTCAAAAGACAAATCCATTATCATCATTCGTCGCTGTCAGAAATGTATAGATTTTCGTTGCGATTTCTTTGCCCACTCTTCTTGTATTATCCACAATACCGATTCCACGGCGCACTTCAATATCCGCAATACTGTTAATCGCATCCCTTTCTACCAATGGAATTCATTAAAATCAAATAATTTAGAAATCAATTAAATATTAATAATTTTGTCAATGGGAAACTTCTAATTCACCTCCGGATAACTCAACAATTTTCATAACTGCATCAAACATATTTTTCGGAGAAGAAAATTGTTCTAAAATTGCATCCACCATTGGTTGCTCGATTCCTCGAAATTTCCTCAGCTGTAACCGCCACACTTCATCTACACCTCCAAAGGCACCATCAGGACAATTCAGATCCACTTGGCAGCTTGCGCCTTGATTTATTGAAAAATCGAATAAATCCTCTGATAACAGCATTTTCTCCCTGACAAAGTCCATAGATATTTGGATAGAAATTATTATTTCATATTTTACTTAAATTTCTTTTGGCCAATCGCTTTTGAATACCCCATAGCGAATTTGCCCGCATCAATATAATTGGGCATTTTCACTATGCGAATTTTATGATCGATTTGCATATCAATTAATATTTTCTCAATAACTTTCTCCGTTAATTTTCCATATTTTGAATTGAGTTTTAATTTTTTCAATCTATTAATAAATCAGATTTTTTTAAATAAAAAATTACGCATTTTTGAATGCGAATAAATAATAACGCTGGACAAATTTACATCGGTTAAAAATGAAGTTACTTTAGAATTTCATGCTGAATGTCTACCAAAATAATAGAAACGCAATATCCTGATTGTTTAATCTGACTTGTTAGATCATCAATAGAGGTCACCTAGATATCATTACTATGAATCGTTTTATATTATTTCGGCAAAATTATAGAGAAAGGTAAACATATATGTACAATGTATATAAATAAATAGTTATGAACTATTGAGCATATTTTAAATATTTCAAATAAATTTTTTCAAATTATTTCAAAATTTTCAACTTACATTGAAAACGTTAGAATTATCCCCCAAAATGATTTTAATTAATTCCGATCCAGGAATTAATAAAATAGCCTGGTCGTCTAAATTATATTGAAATTTTATCTGCCATTTATCTTTAAAATATAATTTTTGTTCTTTGTGAATCCAACGAATAGAATGATACAGGAAACTTTGGCTATCATCTGTTATGTAATCAGGTCCATCGAGACATTTAAAATAATCTAAAAATTGCGATGCAACTTCCATTTGATATATCGATAAATGGATGCAAGCTGTCAGAAGCTGAATCTAATATAAAAGATCTCAATACAAAAAATAAATATTACTTTATAACATTCGGGTGGTTTAATAGATTTTTCAATATCTCTCAATAAATTCTTTTTAACTTTTTCATTTTCTTTTTGATTTAGTATATTTTCTTTATTCATTTAGTTAAAATGCAAAATTATTAATTTAATAAAAATTAGAAAGATTTAAATTTGCAGCTTACAAATGAAATAGAATTCATAGTTTTTAAACAAAATTACGAAAAAACTTTTTAAAATTCTACAATTAAAATTATTAGACACTAAATAATTAAGAATTAAAAAAATATTGAAATACTTGAGAAAAATATTGTACTAATATTTGAAAATATGAGGTCTTGAACAATATCTTCTTCTGATCGTCCTGAATTTACAACTTCAGCTAAAGCTTTTCTTAGCCGTATCTCAAAAGCTGCAAACCTTTCATCATCTTCCTGTTCCATAGCTGCCAATTCTCTGATTTTGTCAGTTATAGATTTTGTAATTGTTAACGTATTTAAGAACCACGCTTTGGCTTTTACATCTGTTGTTTCTGTTTCTCTGACGTTTCCCCACAATGTCTTTGCTTCTGCCACTAATAACACATCGAAAGTGCTTGTCAATCGCTGTCCATTTGTCAGCAACCATTCTTCTATATCTCTGATCCATTCTTCGGCTTCTTTTAAACCTCGTCCATCATATCGTCTGATGTTCAGTGTGAGCATGTCTTGGCATGATTTCGGTAGGCATTCCATTAGCGATTTTGTCGATTTCGAAATGGCGTTGATATTTTGATTTTCGGCGTGGTCGCCAGTTAAATCCATCTTTAGATCCATCTTTAAATTTGCAACAAAAATCTTGAAACTAACAATATATATTTAATCAAAGAATTTATAAATAACAAGTTTTAATTAATTCACAAAAACCGCAAATTCCTAATTAATAAAACAACAAGATATCTAACTTATATAAATAAAAATTATTTAATATATATATCAATTACCATTCTTATCACACTTTCGTTCAACATTTCGCACACTGCACATCTAAGTTTCCATACATTTTCACTCACTAACTCCATACAAAATTCTTAACTTCTTTATTAAATTAATCCTTAACACGATTTTGGAAAGTGTTTTTCTTCACAATCTACAAGTTAGTTTTTTGTAGTGCTCTGAACTTTTATCAATCGGGTAACATGCTCTCTATTTCGTTATGATTTATTGTTGAGGTCTCAATATTTGAGATGCTCAACTTTACTAGTTCTTAAATAAATAAAAATTATATGAGTCTCTAAATGTTTAATAACAAAATTTATCAATGATAAAAATTAACAATCGACAGGATTCTTTTCAATAGAAATTGCAGAAATATCTGAAACTTTAAGAAAATAATAAATTTTATATTTAACTTTAAGATAAATCTTACGAAAATATTTCTTCATTTTAGTAGTTAGGTATGGGCCCGCCAAACATAATAATAATATTATTATTAATAAACAAAAACTTTCTACTTTCATAACTTTTGATCTCATCAGCAGTATTGTTGTTGTAAATCTTGTAAATTGTTGTAAATCTTGTTTTTTATTTTGTAATTAATGAAATACAAGTAAAATGAAGAGTATACAGTATCATTTATTACGTTGCAGTATTTTAAATTATTGAGTTTTTAATATGTGATGTTCAAATAAGTGTGTGCAAGTAAATGATAATTTTTGTTTAGAATTTTCATCTGTGTATCCTCAATTTTATTTTAAATTTTTGTTGTAATTTGATATAATTATTAACTGAAAACATTATTTAAGCTTTATTTCACCTCAAATTCATCATATCACCATGTAAATTAATTAGGAAACACACGATTAAGAAAGAAATTGTAATATAGATGCATGTTTAACAAAGTCATTGAAATATATATGCAGGCTTAACCAAGTCATATATAACCAATCATCACGGGCATTGTGAGTCGTTGTTGCTAAGAGGTGTCACGTGTTAATCAATCTTTGCTACTCTACTTGAACTCTTTATTCGAGGTCACCTTTAGTAAAATGTCAATGCGTTTAGATTATAATTGTCTCGGCGTCCAGCGGTTTCGCATTGTTTCTATTAACTTCATTCCCTATCATTCCCAGTTAATCACATCCAGTCCAGATATTAAATACTTTACATTTGATGCACATTCTCATCCAACAGCGGTATTTTTATTCTTAGTAATGAAATTTTAAATATGTCATAGGCTTTGTCCAGCGTTATTATTTATGCGCATTCAAAAATGCGTAATTTTTTATTTAAAAAAATCTGATTTATTAATAGATTGAAAAAATTAAAACTCAATTCAAAATATGGAAAATTAACGGAGAAAGTTATTGAGAAAATATTAATTGATATGCAAATCGATCATAAAATTTGCATAGTGAAAATGCCCAATTATATTGATGCGGGCAAATTCGCTATGGGGTATTCAAAAGCGATTGGCCAAAAGAAATTTAAGTAAAATATGAAATAATAATTTCTATCCAAATATCTATGGACTTTGTCAGGGAGAAAATGCTTTTATCAGAGGATTTATTCGATTTTTCAATAAATCAAGGCGCAAGCTGCCAAGTGGATCTGAATTGTCCTGATGGTGCCTTTGGAGGTGTAGATGAAGTGTGGCGGTTACAGCTGAGGAAATTTCGAGGAATCGAGCAACCAATGGTGGATGCAATTTTAGAACAATTTTCTTCTCCGAAAAATATGTTTGATGCAGTTATGAAAATTGTTGAGTTATCCGGAGGTGAATTAGAAGTTTCCCATTGACAAAATTATTAATATTTAATTGATTTCTAAATTATTTGATTTTAATGAATTCCATTGGTAGAAAGGGATGCGATTAACAGTATTGCGGATATTGAAGTGCGCCGTGGAATCGGTATTGTGGATAATACAAGAAGAGTGGGCAAAGAAATCGCAACGAAAATCTATACATTTCTGACAGCGACGAATGATGATAATGGATTTGTCTTTTGAATTCTTATTGATTATATTTCTACAATATATTTAATTGTTGTGTTTTTTTATCGAATTATTATGAATATTGATTGAGATAAATTTTGTGTTAATAGTGAAATATTGGCTATTAAAAAGTTAATAAAAACTATAATGAATTCTGGAATTTCTTAGATTTCTTAATTATGTCTAGACTCCATTTTGGTAGCACTAAGATAACGCTGATTAAAATATTAAAAATTAAAATATAAAGTTTTTACAAATCGAATTACCTTCATCAATACCTTTACACCAATAAATATTTCAGATGTAATAGTATGTTCTCAGATGCTGTTGAACAAGCTTGGCTATGTATTGTATGCTTTAGTTTAATTATCTGGTCTTAGAAACTTAAGATACAAGATTTTATTTGTTGTTTTGCGGATAATTTGTGTATCATATCAACCGAAAAATAATTAATTATTTTCAATGAATTCATACACTATTTATATCACAAAGTTCATAGCTAGCTGTTTTTTATTACCAATTACAACACAAGTTTTTTGTTTTTCTAGAAATCTAATTTCCACTTCTAGCAATTAAATAAAAGTAGAATTTCTTACTCAATTTATTATTTGTGTATTGTTGGTTACTTAGAGGTGTGTCATTTTTACATTTTAAAATACGTTAGGGGTAATCATAGATATTCGTTCGACTCTCTCCTAAGCACCTCCATGACTATTGCAATTAAAACCATTTGTGTATTCATGGTGACGATCATGTTGGTACTGTACACAAAGGTGAAAAAACAATGAGCTGTGAGCTCTATTGCTAAAACTACTCCCCATTGTATTTTCTCTTCGGGTTCTAGACGGCCGATAGAAGGTCTTACGTCATTATTCAATAGGTATTCGCTAGGTATCTGTTTTTAGATCATTTGTGGTCCTCAATTACGGGTATTTCCAATTGTTCTCTTATAAAATTTTGCGCAGGGATCAGCCCTTATTTTCCATCTAATAATTATTGTTCTATACTTCCTATAATATCTAAATTATCCTTCAAAAAATTTGAGCAGGGATTGGCCGTTATTTCCAAGTTAATCCACACTTCCTATAATATTTAAATTATTCTTCAAAATATTTGCGCAGGGCCTGTATTTCTAAGTCAAACTTATTTCCGACTAGAAAATACTTACGGAGACGGACCAATGGAGAAGCCTCCTCGTTATGGCACGATCAATCCGTGTGAATCTGAAAAGCCAGCTGACCTACTCGCAATAGGAACAACTAGTGTCCCTTAAGCTGTGGCCTACTGTTTCCCAGCTTTCACTGTAACTATTTTTTTATAAATAATAAGCATAACAATTGAACCCAATAACAATTATTATTCAAAACTTAAAAATTAAATGAAAATTAAACAAGTAAACAACTAAACTAAATTGAATATAAAATTTATTTAGATTAAAACATTACATAAAAATTTCATATAAAAAATAAAATTACCCAACCCAATCCACAATGGCATAAATTCGAGAAAAAACTGAGAGCAAGTGTTTACCGTCAATGTAATGGTTACCCTATCCGAAATGACCAGTTGTGGTGTTGAAAAAACTAGCTTTTCAAATGAATTTGTAATCAGTATTTATACTGATTTTGAATGCGCATTCATACATTCTCTGCCACTATCCAATTAGAGTGCGAGAAATTTTTAATTAATTTTGCATACATGCATGAGTGTGTGCAATTATTTATTTATTTTTAATTTCATTAATTTAATTAAATAATTAATTATTTTTTTTTAATTAATTTTAATAATTTAATTTTATAAATTTTATAATTTAAATAATTTGAGTTATTTTAATTTTTAAACACCTTTATTCTATAAATTTAATAAGTTACATAATTATAACCATTTAATTCTATAAACTTTACAATTTACATAATGTTAACTAATTTTATTATTTTGACGATTTAATTTTTATATCGTTTAAATAATTTTCAAATAATTCTATTTTACACTTTATTATTTTTCTATCGAAATTTTTAACTGTTCAATTTTTTTGTTAAATTTATTTATCTCTTTATTCTATTATACGGGGTTTATTGATTCTTAATGTGTTATGTAATTTATTTTATATTAATACTTGATAATAAATTTTTTCAACTTTGCGGTTTTTGTGTTAGGTATTTTCGATCGATTAAAACAAACTCATAGTTCTCGGTTCTAGACCAACATTTTTATGAAATTAAATTTATAGTTTGTTTTTAAAGCTAATATAATTTTATAATTTATACTTTTAAGTTTATAATTTATATTTTTATGAAGTTAAATTTATCTTTTCTACTTTTATAATTAACTTGGTGTTATAATTTATAATTTTATAGTCAATATAAATTTGTAATTTATATTTTTAAAAAATTAAGTTTATAATTTATACTTTTAGGATTAATTATAATTTATATTTTTATGAAGTTAAGTTAAATTTATAGTTTATATTTTAAAGCTAATATAATTTTATAATTTATATTTTCATGAAGTTAAGATTCTAATTTGTACTTTTATAATTAACTTAGAGTATAATTTATAATTTTTATCGTCAATATAAATTTGTAATTTATAATTTTAAGAAATTAAATTTATAATTTATACCTTTATAATTAATCATAATTTATATTTTGAAGATATTAAATCGATAAGTATAATTCATATTTTTATGAAATTGAGATGATAATTTATACTTTTATGGGTTTACGATTTGTATTTTTATAGTTAGTTTAGAGTCTATTCAATTTAAAATCCAAGTCTTGCCGATACGCATGTCGAACACCTTTATGAATGTGTACTCATCGATGATAAAGTGCATAGGTGCAGGGTTGGCTGGGATCTCGCTTCAAAATCAATGATAACCGACGATCTCACTCAAACCTACATTTCTATAGTTAAAAAGAAATAATGAAAATAAGGTTTCAATAATAATAATTTATAATTCACAATGAAATCGTCTTTACCTACAATCATAGAAAAATCAAAACCAAAAATTTGGCATAAGAGTAAGCATTTGCATTTGCATTTTTTTCTTCTCTAAAAAAGTGACGAAATGTGTTAGTTTATATAGCCTCTGTTTGACATGCGTGCATTGATGCAGGAAAATAAATTCGGATTATTTTAATTCTCGAACATTCGATTTTTAATTTTGATCGATTTTGATGGCGATTTTTCAGTAAGAGGTTTTGTTTTTATTTTTGGAATTTTGTTTTTGAATTATTTTTTATTAAATTTGCCTCCATGATGGATTTCAGCATTTCCAGAACATTCCATGCTAAATTTAATCTATTTCTTATTTTTAAATTGTTTTTTATGATTTCTTTTCTAAACTTTTTATTTTTTAAACTAAAATATTTTTTTTTATAAATTTTAATGGGTCGTTAGGCGGTCATGATGGATTTCGCCATTTTTATGAATTGTTCTGGATTTTTATTCAAATTATCGATATAATTATTCTTTACGTAAGATTTTATGGAAATTTTCTTTAATTTTCTTTTTTTAATTTTTACTAATCGCCTTTATTCGAATTTGTTTTTTGTTGTTTTATGTCTTTCGGTTATATTTGAGTAAGTTTTCGGGTAATACTTCTTGCTCGTGTTTTATTTTATTTTTAATTCAGATGTTTTATTTTTGGGTATATTATCTCTCTATTATCATTGTTTACTTGATGTTTTATATATTTTTATTTAAGTAAACTTAATGCTGGGTATGCGTGTTGTGTACTGACACATTTCGTCCCATTCCTAACTTTGGGTTTAGAAATCAGTTCTAGCCCAACAATACCTTGTTTAATATGGGTGTATATTCTTAATATGTGATTATTATTATTATATAGTCAGATTTTATTCGACAAGATATTCTGGCCCCCTATGGGTATTGCTCACAAGGGTACTACTCACATTCAACATGTCGAAAGGGTTTTCAAGCTTAAAGCATATAATATGTACTTGTTACGTTATATGCATTTGTTAGACAATTAAAATTTTTTAAAAAACACCCCATCCCATTTCCCTGGGGTTATGACGTAATTTCATTTGCTCCCGGGTCCACATGTTACCCTACTCATTATTTATTGTCCATTACACACAGTCACTTTTCCTACCCCTAAACACATTATTAAAACTATATCGTGTGCATGTATTTGACTTTTTTTGCCCAGTCGCCCATGGTTTTAAAATCGATTAATTAAACTATTTAAGTTTATTTAATTATTTTTATGTGTATTAAAGTACCAAAATTCTCTACCAGCTAGTGAGTACTTGACAGATAGTCTTTCGCCTCGACAAGTCGTTGCGCGTAGCTGTCTGATTGGAGAATTTCTTTTTTTGCTTCTCGTCACGTTGATAATCTATGTTGAAATCATTTTCAATTCCTGGCTGCACTTAATAAATTTTATAATAATAATTGGTTTTAAGTTTTTATATTAAAAATCTAGGTGCTGTTAAATCATGTAGTTTTAAACTTTCATTCAATGACATAAAACATAGGAAATTCTAAGTTAGTGACATTTTGTCTCGATGAAAATAATCTAATTTACATGGAGGTTCAGTAAGTTTCATTTCTAACAAAGAAATGGCACATATAAGTAACCTCAATTTTGAGAAAGTTATTTATGGCTTCGAGAAGAATAAATTTCCCTTTGGCCAACTTAGGAAAATATTTTTCAATGTTGGATCAATCACTTCATGTTATGTGTTCAGAGTCAGTGATTTTCGTCCATTATGAAATCATCAAGAAGTCATGACGTAATGGCTCATATAAATGAAGTTATTGGTTATTTTGAGAAAGAGTTCTCGGTTTGTTAACGTAAAATCCGTAATTATAATTAAATAATGTAAATCCATAATAAAATCCGTGATCTCTATGTTAATATTAATTCCAAGTTTATCGATATAATATTTATTAAAATCCAAATCTGCCGCTGTCCTTATTATTAAAACAACATGACGACTTTTTCAATATTAAAACTTACATAATCAAAATTATTTTCATACATGTTTTAATTAAATCTAATTTAATTTATTTAACATATTATTTGATTATTTACTGACATCTTTACATTGTAATTTTATTATGAAATTTTCAAGATAGATAATA
>CAUHTR010007670.1:24807-54359 GCA_959609185.1 Schmidtea polychroa | reverse complement strand
ATTACTTTTTACTTTTTACATTTATATAATTAGTCTAAATTTGAGAAAAAATTCAAAATTTTCACCAAAATAATTTTCCAATATATTATGGGAAAAAGCAAAAAATGATCTAACAATAAAAAAAATTTCCATACAATTTCTCATCCCTGGAACGACGGAAATAAATGAAATATTTAGGAAGAAAAATTTCTGTTGCATTGCTAGCATCACATGTTGAATAAATAAGAAAATTACAAACAATATTTGAGAAAATAATGTAAAATTATTATGCGTGAAAAACTAACCATTTATTGTAAACAAAGATAATAATTTCTTTTGAAAATTAATTGAAGACAAAATAAAATTAAATGGATATTTTTAATCGATTTATTTACTTTTATTTTGAAAAAAACAAAATACTTTTAAGGGTTTATGTTTGTTTTAAATTTATGACACAATAAAACAATTTAACCATTGCAAAGGTTTTTGGTTTGAATAATTAATTTAATTAATTATTAAATTATTTCACTAACTATTAATAGAAAAATTAAAGACAGTCGATTCTCGATTATTCCAGGAGGCATTGACTGGGTAGTAAAAAAATTTATGATAACTACATAACATTAGGTAAGTATTAGAAAATAAAACTAACGGAATTATGAACACATAGTTATACTTTAAAAGCACTTTTTTGCTTGTATTTTTTCTGTTTTTTTTCTTGCAGTGACCTTTTCTTTGTCTTTTCACCCTGGATAATCTAGAGCAGTTGTTCTTAACCTTTTGGTAATGAAGGAACACTTTGTTATCTCAAAATCTTTGGCCGAACAACTGGGGTCCTTTCAACTAAGTACCGATCGAGAACGAAGGTGCAATATTTGCGTGATGCGCATAACCTATCTAAACGTTATTGTTGGTGTTGCGGGGAGGGAAGAGACTCTACACCACAAGAAATTTTTTCAAAAAGTACCCGTTAAATTGCAATTTTAAAATATTTCAATTTAAAAATGAAACCAAATTGAATTCTGAAAAAGCATATATTTCTGAGTTTCTTGAAAAATACAATAAAAATACATATAAATTAAGAATATTATCAATAATACTTGAATTAACTTGAATTGAATAATTTTAATGGGATAATTTTAATAATTTTAATAATTTTAATTAAATAAATTTTAATTTTAATTTATTTAAATATTTAATTTAATTATTTAATTATTTATTTTAATTAATTTTTAATTTTAATTAATTTTTCATAATTTTAATACTTGAACTTGGTGAATTTTACAAATAGTAGCAATGTCTGGTCCTATGTGTGAGATTGCTACACGCATTTCTTCTTATATATTTACCAACCTTCCACATTTCATTGTCTTGATATTGGTTAGTATTGGTTAAGCTCGCATAAATATGATGTTGAAAATTGTAATAAAAGTTTAATGGCTTTTTCGGAAATGGTTTTAAATTCGATTTGAACGGATATACAATATTCTTCAGTTGTTAATACGGAAAATTTCATTTTGAGAGAACGATCTGTTGACAACGTAATAAATTCTTCCTCTTCTGTTAACCAAAATGGTCGACTATGGCATATGGATTTCGTACCCAGTCATAATTTTCAATATTTAAATCAGAGAAATATATAGCAATTTTTTCTTCGAATAATTTTAAATGTTGAGTAATAATAGGATTTAAATTTTTTGCCAAAGTTTCTATTACCTTATGATGCAATTTGTGCTTTATTGGACACTGGCACTGTTTTTCTAAATTTATTGCTTTGTTCAATTTGATTTTTTAGCAATCTTTCAAAATAATTCCTGTTTTGGGATTGGAGAGTAGCATGTTTTGTTAAAAAATACCCCTTTAATTTAGCCGGCACCATTGGACTGTTAGAAAGTTTTTCTCCACAAACTATGCATACTGGAATATGACAATCATTTCCATCAACGAAGAATGTAAACTCGAATTCTAAATATTCATCTTGATATTGTCTATTGAGTTTCATTGTCTTATTTTGTTTGGTTCTCCTGCTCTCATCATCATTTTGAAAGTTGGTTGCGCTAGTAATAGTATTGGAATTATCAGTACAAGTATCGCTGTGGTTTCTTTTTAGATACTTATCCATTTCCTACTAATAACAAAATAATCTATTATAAAAATAAAATAATTATTATACTAACCTTATTGCAAGACAACACCTGATTCTGAACACAACTATTATTCTTGTTCAAATATAATGCACTACAAACTGTACAATAAACCACCTAGATTGTTTTACGGGTTAATTTCTGAAATATACTACTAGCTTTTTCGAGAATAAATGTGCTTTAGTCACATATTACATCATTACGACGTATTCGAAATACAGAATATAATAAAAATTATTTTGAAGAGATTGAAACGGTAACATTTAAAAGAATTTCACTGTCTTTTTGCGACAATAAACAAAAGAAAGCAATCTGACGCTGCTGAAGTATCATTCTCTAACGTACTGAAAGGCATTTTTTATCAAATAATATTAACAATATGTAGTGTGATTTAAATCTTTGTATTATTATTATTATTCACTTGAAAAAGGCAGTGCCGAAAATTCGTGAATATCAAAAACATCGATATATTACTGATTTATAGTCTTCAAGCTCTTTTTTAATAAATACAATGGAAAATTAATTCAGTTGTGAGATTGGAAAAAAAGTTCTTATAATATTATTATTATTATTTATGAAATATTTTTCAATTGCAATTTCAGATGCAAATCTTTGTGAATTAATTATTGACCACATATCCTCATTACTTATAGCCCACGATTTTCGATTTTCCACTAATTAATCACTTATTTTCCCTGATTTTTGATTTTCCACTAATTATTATCACTTAAATCCTTCCCACGAATATTTCTTTTAAAATTGTACTAAATATTTCTATGCAAATGATAATTTTTAGTGAAATAATTTTAATTAATTCAATTCTTATCCACCTTCATCTTATCTATGTAACGTCTCAGCAGGGGCGTAGCCAGGAATTCTTGAGGAGGATGCCCAAAAAAAATATTTTTGAACCACAAAAACTTTTAAAATTTTAAAATTTAATTCAAAAATTTTAACTTTTACATAATTCATACATTTATTTTGATTCTACTTGCAGATTTTGACATTTCAATCAAAACTTCTTCGATCTCAATTGACTCATCGCTATAAATATTTAATAAAACTAATCCATTTAAGCGATTTAATTTACTAAAACTTCTTTCAAGCGTATAATTTGTAACCCGAATGGCTATTAGTATTGAAAGCAACTTTAAAACGTCGGGAAAAAATATACTATCACAAGACTTAATATGATCGATTATTGAATTCGGTTTTTCAAAAAGCTTCGATAATCTCAAATTCCACATTTTAATTTTTGCCCTTAATTGAGTTGCTGAAGCTTGCCATAAAAGTCCAAAATATCATTAACAGCTTTCGCAACTTTTTCTTCAGCAATAATGTTGTGGTTAGTAATGATTCAAAATCCTGTCAAAATTTCTTTATGCTTTTGAAATCTTTCCTCAAGTTCGCTGCAGAAATTACTAATAAGCGGTTTGAATAAAATATTTTGATAATATTCTTTTGTGCTTAAAATAACCATACGTGGTCTACCACAAAATCTCGGTTTTCAAATATCAATTTTAAATTTTTCAGCAACTTGTTTGATAAATCTCCCTCAATATTTACTTGAATGTGTCAATAATATCCGATGATGCTTCTATAGCTTGTGTTATATCGATCGAAACTGATTGCAAATATCTGCTAAGTCCCACAGTAATGCTCAGCGTATAGTCAAGTGACAATAAAGACAATATCAATTAAAATGCTAGAATCGTATTTAAGAATCCAATACTTGGTTATTGAATTATTATTACTATTATTAACCTTAATTTACTTTAATTTAAGATTTTAGCCCATAATTTACATTAATTCAATTTTTAGACCCATAATTTACCTATTTATCTTTTTAATTTACCATGCTTTTTTAGTGAAGTCCCTTTTTTTGTATTGAAATACTCAGGACCAAGGAGATCCACCTTAATAATACTTAAAAAATCCTTGCTTTTTTAGCGAGAATCGGATTTTGTATTAAAATATCCCGAGACCTTAAATTATCATACTTTTTTAGTGAAGACCCCCTTTTTGTATTGAAAATCCCAGGACCAAGGAGACCCCTCACTATAGTCAGAGAAATCCTGTTTTTTTTTCTATAGGACCCTTTTTGTATTGAAATTCTCAGGATCAATTGAGACCCCTTCACTATAGTCAGATATCCTGGCTTTTATTCTATAGGTCCGTTTTTCTATTGAAAATCCCAGAAAAAATAAGTTTAGCCCACGGCAGCAGTTACGTAACCAAAAAGTAAAAAAAATTTACGGCAGCAACTAATAATAATAATAATATAAATATCAGCAATAATAATAATAATTATTATTAAAATATTTCTTTAAATACTGGAGGCTAAAAGTTACTAATGAAGGTATAATAATGATTTGTGATATTATTCTTATTATTCTTATTTATTCAAGTTCTATACAAATTATATTTAAAATATTATGTTAATAAAACAAAATTAAATAAATAAATTTTTTTTACAATAATTTTACCATAAATTCTTTCAAATTTGATAACAGCTTTTTTCACAAAATACTTTAATAATCGGCTAATTTGACATAATAATAAAAAAAAATCAAACTTAAAAAAATTCTACAATTAAATCACACTGACAGAAGGCTACGAGAAATAAATTAATAATAAAACATGAAATAACACAGAGCAACAATCATATTATCATCCAAACATTTCAATATTTGTCATTCGGAAAAAAAATTACGATAATATTACTGGTCGAATGAGCATTGTAGTAAATATAAAGTAGCTTGTTGAATATGACAAAGATAGAAAAATAAATGTATAACAGATCACTGTGTTTGTTGTCTGTGTGACTCCCCGACGGTTGATTGCCTATTCTTGTATTCTACCCACCAGTAGACATTGTCGCCACACATGCCATGTGAAGGGATATTGTAGAGCATATAGCCTATCTAATGGAGCATTTACACATAATTTCCCTTTTATCAAATATCGTTTGCTATTATTTTTATTACTATTATCATTATTATAATTATTATTATTAATATTATTATTATAATTATTATTATTATAACACCATTTGTATATATATCTGCATGTAATATACTGTATCATATTCATGGCAACAGTTCTGACAACCATACTGATTTTTATTGGCTGTTAATTTTTAATCATCTGCCAACATCAAAAATTCACATCAACATTTTTTCAGTTGTTTAATTGTAAAAAAAAATAAGCTAACCTCGAATCAAGCCAAAAATAAATTGTCTGTCAATGTCAACTGTTTTCGATGAGTTCCAGTGTTAACCAATCAACTTGATCAATTGCTATAGATTTCAATTCCATTCCGTAAAATCGAATCAATTACATTCCAAACATTTATCAAAGAGAACTCAATTCCTATTTTACAAGTAGATTTCTTTTTATTCCTAATTTTAATTCGTAGATTATTTATAATTTATTAAACATTTTTGAAAATTGTTTATTATCTTTTGATAATTTAATTATTTATTTAAAGTAATGTTTTTTATAGATTAAATCATTTTCTATTTCTATAATTAACTTTGTATGAATTTTTAAATAATTTAATAAATTTATTGAGCAAAATATTTTTAATAGAATTAATTTTAGAATAATAATTACAGAATTTTAGAGACTAACAAAAGTATTTCATTCAATTCAATTGTACGCAAATAATTTTTCATTTTAATTGAATTATAAACAGTTTCCGGTTTCAAAAAATATATGAAAATAATTAAAATTCATTTTAATCATTTAATAATAATAATAATAATAATAATAATAATAATAATAACAATAAGAATTAGAAGTTTTTTTATAAAGTTTTTAATAATAATAAATATTCATATTTTCTTGGTAACAGTATATTGAAAATGATATAAATTAAATGAATAACAATTTTAAGTCTTGTAAATAATATTAGAAGAATTTTTGATTATAATATAATCCTATTCAATCTCATATGAATCATAGCTAATGCTATAATTTTACTTCATTTACTTTTGATGATGACTGTTCTTACAAACCATTATTATTATTATTATTATTATTATTATTATTATTATTATTATTATTATTATTATTATTATTATTATTATTATTATTATTATTATTATTATTATTATTATTATTATTATTATTATTATTATTATTATTATTATTATTATTATTATAATTATTATTATTATTATTATTATTATTATTATTATTATTATTATTATTATTATTATTATTATTATTATTATTATTATTATTATTATTATTATTATTATTATTATTATTATTATTATTATTATTATTATTATTATTATTATTATTATTATTATTATTATTATTAATATTATTATTATTATTATTATTATTATTATTATTATTATTATTATTATTATTATTATTATTATTATTAGTATAAAGTGATGATTATTATTATTAATTTTATTATTCAGATTATTTAAAAGAAAGTAAAACTTTTGTTTTAAAAATCGAAATTTTGATAACAATTCAAAAGGTTTCAATTAGTTCAATTGCTAACGTTAACTTTTACGTACTTCATGACTCTTCATGTCGTGTACTAAAATATAAAACTCAAATAATAATTAATTTTAAACGTAGTTAAAACAAATTGTTCAATTGTTGGATACAATCACTACGTATTTTATGGGACCCATTGTAAAGTAAATTTACCAATCATTTGTTTAAACATAATCAGAAATGGACAGTAAATACATAAAACGTAATTGTTTTTCATTTAAACTTCAATTAATCTCAGAATTCACAAGACGCTGGATTGTCCACCCACTAATAGGATACTAAACTATTTTAAACCATCATATGACATTAAATAGTTTTATATATAATATAAAAAAAATAGTTTTATTTATAATATAATTATTCTTCCAATTTATTTGAGCAATAATTAGTTGTTTGGTATGAAATTTAATAAGGAGGAATGAAATATAAATTTTCTTCGGCGAAATTATAACTACAATTTGAATCAATTTCGTTGAAGTATATTTTTTTTATTTTCTTGCACTTGATTTTATGCGATTCTTCTTTTAAAAGTGAGTCCCAGTAGCTTAAAGGTTGATAACTTTTGGTCTAGATATATCTTCATTTAAATTCCATGCCTTTACTGTGCGAAAACGATAGCTGTTATCAAAGAAGTTATTAATATTTACATAGGAGAAAACTTGTCAATGGTCTTTTATAAATTTAGTAAATATTCAAACCATATTTAATGCCCAGTTACTTAATATACTACTGTGACTTTATTTATTATAATTTATGAACTACTGTCAGAACCGACTTTTATTCAACAATAAACAAATATAATTCTATTTCTTATCCTTTAGAAATTGTATTTTTAAACTTAAAAGTTTATATATATTGTTGAATTTGAATTGCAAAACTTATATTTGAAAGTTACATTAAAAAATATTAGAAAAGTCTTCTAATAATCATCAAAACTTTAACAAGTTTAACAAGGAACGAGGAACTTTAGAAATTAATATAAACATGTATTCCTGATACTAAAAGCATGACATTACAATATGAAGTTATTACATTGGAGTCATATTTTCAGCATCTTAGGAACATAAAAAGTGGAAAAATAATAAACATCACTTAATATTGAACGAATTTTAATACAATCTAAATATGTTACAATTATAAATAATCTTTATAAAACGTTGAATTCATATAAGCGGTGGTGCAAGTCATTAATAGCCTCTAATTTGGTAACGTGTAAAAACTCTAAAATTTAGATTTTGAATCATGTAATATTTTTTAAAGATGATAATATTTTTTTCCAAATTTAATTTTCTATAAGCAACAACTTTGTACGCTACTCACGTGACATATTTTATCAGTGTAAAGAAAATACATCAAGACATAATTAACTCAAAATTGTGTGCTAATTTTCATTTTGATAGGTGTGGATTAAACAGGAAAAACTATGCTATATTTATATTAGGTTTAGCATTCTTTTGGTGATTTGAAAATAATGTTGAAAATAATTCCCTTTTTTCAATTTTTGGTTAATTATAAAAATGCATATATTCAGAGCTTTTTCTAGATTCTTTAATAGTTTCTATGCATTCTTCCAGTTTTTCATTTTCCCCTTGTAGCTGAACAGAAACTCATTGTGACAACTGGGGAGTTATATTGCTTCTTCTGATGATCACTTTTCTACCAAAATAAAAATTTATTAGACAATAATAACAAATGCAGATTGTAACAATTTCAATAAATATATATTAAACTTTAAATCAATTTAACACAGATTTTATTAGAACAACCAAAATTTTTATTAATTTAAGAATAAATTATAATTTTTTATTCTTGATTTTAGTGAAATATTAAACAATTTTTTATTCGATTAATTAATAATCGTTTGATATTTCAAATTTGTCTTTTAATTGTTCTTATGGAAAACATTTTATGTCATTTTATATACTCCTTTAAATACATTAGGGAAAGTTGATGTACTATCTCTTGTTTGTAAAGTTTTGCTCTATCCATCCAAACGAATTTTAATTTTATTTCTATGATTAAATGGATATTCTTCCGACGCAACTGCAAGTTTTTGAATTTTCTATCTATTATCTACAGTGTTTTTGTATTGATAGTTCTCATAATCACAAGTCAAATTATAACCAAATTTTATTTATTCAAATAATAATCGCTATAATATTTTTTAAACAAAATCTCCCGAAGAAATTCTTTCAATGTAATAATGTATGAATAAGGAATTTGACAAACATCATCAACCAATCTTTAATTAAATTGTTATCTTCAATTAATTTTATTAATCATTTTAATTAATTCATTTAATTACATTCATATATTATCAATAACTTATATCAACTAATTTATAATACTTTTAACTAGAATATTTCTTTATTTACTAATTAATTCAACCTTTTAATCTTTATATGTAATTTAATTGAAAATATTTTATTCAGTGCAATCATAATTTTTTTTCATTTTCTTTATTTTACGAAACAGTTGTTGCTAGAATATTATTTTTTATTTAAAATGTATAATAATGTATACAATTTTCTTTGAAAAGGCGTACATTTTGTTCCGTTTCTAGGGCGCAAGTTTGAATTGTCTTGTCTCTGTTTATTTCTAAAAATTTTATTAACTAAAATACACTGAGTAGCATAATAATTTATATTATAGAATCATCTCTATACACTCAAATCTTTATTTCTATGATATTACTGAACCACCATTATACCAGGATATTCTATATTTATACACCATTTAAGTAGTTTAGATTTATTATATCCAAAGAAAAATACATCCATTTAAAAACTTTTGATTCCAATTATCTCCATTCATTTTTCAACAAAATATCAATGTTTTCTATTTAACAAACATTTTCGGCATTTCATTTTTGAAAACTTTGATTTACAGTTAAAAATGAAATTAAAACAGATTCAAAAGGAAAACAGATCAAAGTTGAAGAAAAAATTAAATTGTTCTTACTAATAAAATTATGATATAAAATACATTTTTATATAATATATTTATTCAATTTATTATATATATATATATTATAATTCTATACTTAATTTATGAGTTGAAGTATTAGTATACTTTAAAGTGCTGTATGAAAACACGATCTTAGAAACCATAATTTCTGCAAATATGCCTTTTAGATTAAATATGCCATTTAAATATGGTAATTTAAATATGCCACGCTACACTATAATAATTCCTCTCATCACCATTTCTCTTTCATTTTTATTAATTATTATTAATATTAGCAGCAAAGGCTTATCTTATCATTTACTTGCTTAACATTTAATTTATGCTGTTATTTAAGATACCATCATTTTATTATTATAATTATAATAATTATTATTATTGTTGTAAGGTGATATAATCATACTTTACATTAAATTAATTATATAGCCAGGTCAATATGAAATCCGATGTTTATATAATTATACACCTTAAACTAATCACTTGAAATAATAATATTTCCTTTTTAGATTATGCAATGGGGAGTACTATAAATAGTATCTCAATTGCATGCTCCGGTTACGAATGCCTTATAAAATGTTGTAAATAGAGTCTTTTCTAACAATTATTATTATTATTTGCACTATTCAGCGTTTTTCATAATATAATCCTGTCATTATTTAAATGTTTGTGCATTATAAACATAAAAACTTTCTAATACTCTTCTAAAGTGCTTTATCCGATAAAAATTATAAAACTATTGATGGACTCATAATTATTCATTATTCATAAAAACTAATTGTTACATATTATCGAAAAAATGAATTTTATTTGAATTCATTTTGATATCGAGGGTATAATTTTGCAAAAAAAATTCTTTTCACAAGTATTATTAACTTAATTTTTATCAAATGCATTTTTATTACGAAAAATTAAAAACGAACACTAATGATAAAATAAATTAAAATAAATTTCTCATAAAGATGATGAATTCAATTAAACAAAATCTAAATTTATAAATGAAGTTAAATAGAATAAATTATAATATATTTGCAAAATCATCGAGTTAAATTTACTTGTCAAAAATAATGAATATTTAAACAATATCTCATTCAATTCAAGTTATTAATGGCTTGTTTAAAACAAATTTTATAAACTCGTTATTATTGCCTACAGTTAATTTCTGAAATTACTTTGGCTTTTAATTTTTGATTTGAATAATATCGGGAAATTATACTGATTTCTTTTGATTTAACATACATGTTGTTTTAATCTATGAATTAAAAAATAATAATTAAATCTGCAATCGAAATAAAATGAACTAATTGTTATAAAATAAAATAATGTAAAATTAAAATGATAATTAAAAAATTTTTAATGTTAATAAATAAATTAATCAAAACATTTAAATCTCATTTTAAAAACTATGTCATTTTTTACAAATGATTCATTATTTTTTTTCCATATGATTTACATATGATTTTCGTAAATGTAAATTATATTGGTCGATGTTTGAAACAAAATATAATTATAAATCTTCAAGTTTATTTTTTAGTAATTTTTGAAGTTTTCTGCGGTTTATTCATTTATAAGCCAGTTACATTAAACGGAAATTGCCTTATTTTTCGAAATTACGATACGGTTAGTTTAATATGAACTTATAAAGATCTCTTTAGTCTGAGACTAAAACTTTTGCATATACATAATAACTTTAAAAGTCATTCAGGATCGTTATCATTTACATGAAGATGATTTCTTGTCAATTATTTAATTTTACAGCTAATATCATCCTCTCATTTTATATAAAATTTCAAAATTTTATATGAAAATATGTAATTTAAAAATAAATCATTATAAAAACTTTTATTTTATAATTTGTCTGATTAATTTATTGTATCTATAATATTTTCTACCCTAACTGATGATATATATCGTCGAAATATATTGTTAAACGAATATTTGAGTGGCGTTTCTAAAAATAAAATCATAATAATTTCATCATTTATTGAAAAATAAAGGCAGTTTAGTGGAATAAAAAAATATGATGTAAGCAGATCAGGGACTTTTCCACTTCACTATCATTTTAAGAGTTTTTGATGGGATCAAAATATACATTTATAAAGAATCATCACTTAAAACCTTTTTATAAAAAAATCGGCAATATTACTTTCACTTAAAATATCGTGATAAAAATTTATCTATCATTGAACCCAGTCTTGAAATACGAAGGTTGATTATTGATAAACTTCATTGCTTCTCAAACACGTTAATAAATTTATTTTAATTAAGTTTGAAGATGATATTGTTTGTTATAAATACTTTTATTTATTTTTAAATAAAAATAATTCTTTTTATTTTATTTTAATTTTAACAGTAAAATCTTTTATTTTTTGACCTGTTTTGTATTTGTATTATTTTCATTATGACAAATTATCAAAAATAAATCAAAAATTAACGCAAATTTTGCCTTTATCAAGTGTTATTTTTTTTTGAATAAAAAATGTATTTATAATTAAATTATAATTAGCTTTTTATTTTAATTAGATAATTATTTAAATTCATTTGTTTTGATTTATTACATTCAATTAAAATAAATTAAATAATAAATCTAAATTTGAAAATAAATAAAATATGAAAAATAAATTCAAAAATTAAATTAATTCAAATTTCTAAAAATTTCTATAATTTTTGATTTTAACACTTATTTAAATTTAAACTAGTCATATTCCCGTGCTTTTGAACGGTTATTTTAATAAATTACTAAGTTTCATTTTTCACATTAATTTATAATTAGCATAATATTAATAGCTACAATATAAAATATAAAAAGAGTTTGCCGTTTTTGAGGTTTAATATTGTGTATTGAAAACTCCCTATTTGAAATAAAGTCTGGAGTTATTTAAGTTAACGGTATACAAACATTCAACTAGGTAGCCAATCGAATACTCCCCCAGAGACTTCAATGATTAATATTAACAATGAATTGTTCATAATTACTGTCATGTCATTTGTAGGGGCCAGAATGGCCTTATTCAACAATGAATATTCTTAATGCCCATGTTCTTAAATTCCGGGTCGATTCTCTCATTTAAAATATTGAAATATCTAACTTCCTAACATAGCTTGTCCGTAAAATTGATTTTTCCGTCCTCCTCTTCAAATTACCCATATCCATCCTTAATAAAACTAAATAATTGAGAAAACTTGTTTACCTTAATAACTGCTTTAATACATTTCTTCATTCCTCCATAACATTTATTCAAATCGATTTCGGTTTTGTTTGTAGTAACATTTCCTTGAAAATTTACATATTTTTTGGGTAAAAACTTTTGTAATTTTAATAATTATTAATTAAAATATAATTAGATCTACTTACGGCGTTAAAACCATAAGCGGAGGTATATAACGAAAATGAAAAGTAACGAAATCTCACAGCTATCTTAATTTGTAGGATTTTATACATTAATAACAGTGAATTAGATGTTTTCAAAAACAGTCATCCATGAAAATAATTGACAATGGTCAGGCAAAAAAAAACTATACGGCATTTGTAACGACAAATTTGCACCATTTACGATAAAATAAATGTTGTACTTTATATCGAGGTATCGGAAAAATCTCTTTTTAGTTTGAAGCTTTGGGATCAAAGGTACGTCCCTATAAATTTTCGACTATCTAGCTGCAGCAGTTTAGCCTATGCGAACAACGAAAAGTGGCAAACAAACCCACAAACATATTTAGCATTTTATATATAAGATTAAAAATATAAAATTTTCACTAAAATTGCCCCAGAAAAATTAAATAACTAAACTTTAACATAAATAATTGCCGAGAATAATAATTACAGTATTTCCGTAATTCAAACAATTAAATCAAATGCAACTTCTAAGCGTTTTTTTCCTAGGGAAGTTTAACGCAATTTAATTATTTAATTTATCTAATAAAAATGTTTCCTGTGAGTTGAAAATTAAAAATCTTAATTACCATGAAACAGATTTAAAAAATATGAAATAATTTAAAAAATATTTAATGAAAATATTTGGTAAATCGATTAAAAGCATTATAATTAATCTTAGATTTTAGATTAATGTATCTGTAATGTAGTCCTTATTATACTGACTCTGGGAGCTTAATGATAATTTTAAAACATAATTTTTTAATTATACATTATTACCTTTTACTTATATACAAAGGTTAGAGTTCATTCACCCGAATACAGTCAAAGGCTGCAAACCCTTTCTTATTCTTACCCTGGTCTCTCGCAGAATATGTATTCGTCACAAATATTATCTTTGGAGTCAAGGTCGGTGAAATTTTATCATTTTCTTGATTTCTGAACTTTTCATACTCTAATGAATTACTTTTTGGAATCAAATTACATTGCTGGTACATGGATTAGTTCAACGCACTCGAAGTGGGGCTTTATGAGCATCAAAAGATGTAGTTGTAAGATGCCATATCAGTATAATAAATAATTTTCACAAAATTGTCTAGGTCAGCAAACATGATTTGTAAAATACATCATAATTAAATAGATATAATAACGATAAATATATCTATACGTCTAAGTTTCCCTAATGAACGTTTTACTCTCGTCGATCATCGACAGGTAAACTTACAGAATGATAGCGTCAAAATTAAATTTTTAAAATCATACACAGAGAACATAATCTGAGAACTTACGCTCTTCGGAAAACTGCTTTAATAAAAGATAGAAGTCAAAGTCTTCAATTTCATCTTCTATTACTTTAACTAGTAAATTTTTATGTATTATAAAAAATTTTTTCAAATTTCACAACTGATTTCTTTTCAATTGACATTGATTTTATTACAAAGCTTGATTATGAATCAATAAATATATCAATGTTTTTTTGGATTTGTGAATATCAAAAAAACATCAATATATTTACTGATTCATTGTCAAGCTTTTTAATAAATACAATGTCAATGTTTATGCCTTTAAATAAACATAAAATTTGTTAAAAAAACTTGTACAACTAAAATGGGTCTAACACAATCCTAAACATTTTCTTAAACAAGAACTTATTTTATTTTGTTCCAAAAGAAAATTTGTGTTGTCATAATTTGTCATAATAAGCAAATAACAAAAAAAACATTTGTTGCTTTCAATAAACAATTTTTGGATCAAGGTGAAAATCCCCCCCCCCCCCCCCCGGTTTGTGAACAAGTTCAAAATCCCCCCCATAAAAATATTAATAAAATATACAAAAAAAATAAAAAAACATAAAAACAAGTTAAAAAATATATATTCATAAAATGTACGTGTACAGTATACCTTAGCAGTACCCTTGGGGGGTCAAATTCCTTTTTCGGATAAACCATACTATATATAAAATAATAATAATAATAATAATAATAATAATAATAATAATAATAATAATAATAATAATAATAATAATAATAATAATATTTATTATAATTTTATTAATTTATTATTCATTTATTATTTAATTGTTATTTATTTAATATTAATAATATTTATTTACAGTATACCTTAGCAGTACCCTTGGGGGGTCAAATTCCTTTTTCGGATAAACCATACTATATATAAAATAATAATAATAATAATAATAATAATAATAATAATAATAATAATAATAATAATAATAATAATAATAATAATAATAATAATAATAATAATAATAATATTTATTATAATTTTATTAATTTATTATTCATTTATTATTTAATTGTTATTTATTTAATATTAATAATATTTATTTAAACAAGGTCAAAATCCCAATTTTTTTATCATCGCACATGACAGACAGATAATAGATTTCATTTGTTTTGTATTAATATTACTATCAATTAGAACTATACAGGTATACACTTGTAACTGACAGCTCCTCTTTGTATCAAAAGCTATATTGCAAAATACACTTTCACTGAATTATACTTAAAAAGGCGTGTCAAAAAGTTATGTTACATAGGGGAAAACTTTGACCCATAGTCGTAATGAAAATAAATGAAACACTAATAGAAAACTTGAACAGGCAAACAAAAAAAATTAGGATTTTACCGAAATGTTTCTTTTGCAAAAAATAAAACAAAAATTTTTCAGTTTTCGATAAAAAAACTTCTTTTTTACCCTCTTTTATTCCATTATATTGTTCCACTAGAAAGGTAGGTAGAGGACAGCACGACATTATTGTATTTAATCCATTGTTTTTTTGTTTGTATTTTTACCTCCTTCCAAATGTTGGTTTTTTCTCAATAGCTCTTTTAAACTACACAAAAAAATGTACTTTAAAATTTCAGATTTTCTGTCTTTTTTAAAAAGTAAATAATAGAAATTAATTAATTCTGATGAATATTTATCAAAATGACAAGCTTAGTTAATAATTTATAAACTATCAGGTAATTTTAATTATTAATATAAACTTTTTAATGCTCAAATTTTACATAGGGATTAAAATTATAATCAAATTTTATATCTATACTAATTGTACTCATGCAAAACCATTGCAGACAAAATATCTTTGAGTTATTTTAAACAAAAAAAACTGATAATTTTATTTTAATGTTCAAATCCATACTTAAATTATTTTAATTAGTTTAATAAAAGTAATATTATCAGTTTTGTGTATTGAAATAACTTCAAATGTTGATCTAATAATAATAATAATAATAATAATAATAATAATAATAATAATAATAATAATAATAATAATAATAATAATAATAATAATAATAATAATAATAATAATAATAATAATAATAATAATAATAATAATAATAATAATAATAATAATAATAATAATAATAATAATAATAATAATAATAATAAAGCAATAAAATGATAATTTAAGCCTTTTGCTGCAAATAATGTATTTAATGAAAAAATTTTCGACTATAAGATAGTCCTTGTCAATCTTAAAAGTATCACTAAAATCATGAATGTGTTTTATTGTTGGTCGAGTATTTTCAATTTATTTTATTTTCATTTTAATTTATCGTAACTACAAAATTTAAAAGCCCTGCAAACTTTATAATTAGAGTTTAATTCAATTACCTCGTTAAAGATTTTGAGAACTTTGTACAAATTAACGATAAACTGTCACAAAATGTTATATTATATATTTATTTATTATATATTTAATAATGATAATAAAGAAATGATTAAGAAATCATCACTTTATACTAATAATAATGATAATAATAATGATATTAATATTAACAATAATTTTTAGAAATTAAATTAACAAAATTGATCACTCAAGAAATATAATTGCAAGAAATTTATAAAAATTTACGTGAACCTTTGAAATATTCGAATTCAAAGAATTCGAAATCTGTTTTTTATTTCTTGATCTCAAATTACTATAGTCAAATTTTCTATTCATGATGAGAATTATTTTTGCTTTTCTCTCTATAAAATATTCACGACAGTAGTAAGTAAAATATGAACGAGAATGACAAAATATTAAAAATTTAATTTCATTGTTTTATTCAATTAAAAAGTCGTAATTCTTCGAATTTTATTGTAGACAAATGGCGGCCTGTGCTCACAACATGACCTATAGAGATCTGGCACATGCATCTTATCACAGTGCTATTCATCAAAAAATGCAGGAATCCATGAATATTATTGACAACGGTATCGATTTTATTGATTTGAATTATTTTTTGGTTTTTAAAAATATTTATTAAAATTATTTTTGAAAACTTATTTTTTGGAACTTTAGCTTAACAATTCAATGATGCCGTTAAGCTATAGAGCCGTTCCCCGAAAACTTAGTGACATATTTATCATTTTTACATAAACATTTTACTTCATATATTCATGAATATATTACATTTAAAATAAGAAAATAACCCCATATATTTCAATAAAGATACCCAATTCTATAAAACAAAAACTGATAAAATATATAGTAATAACTAATTTTTATTAGTTATCACTATCATACATTGAATTCATTTATTTGAGAAAGACCTAAACATTATTTTCATCATTTGAAAACTTTCAAAGTTTTGTTCAAGTGAAGCAAATATTTTCTTGTCTTGATCAAATTGCTTTATAACTCTGGGTTGAAAGTTTCAACTTGAAACATCCCAGATCGTTCTTTCATAGGAATTTTCGTGCAAATATGTTATATAAATATCTATAGACAAACTATAAACGAACTAATAAATGAAAACCCATATATATTAATATATACATGAAATCATAATTTCATTTTTCAAATAGTTATTTTCATAAAATCATAATTTATTACAATAAGTAAATAAAACAAGGATAATTTAGAATACTAAAACTGCAGATAATACAAAAAATACATTCATATTTTGGCGTATATTTAAAGTAAGTTTTAAATTTGTGATTATTTTCTATTTTAAATTATTCATTTTATACACGTCAATTTTATGTTTTGTTATTCTATCCTTAATACGGTTTTAATTTGTTTGTAAAATTTATCTTTACATAGCTAAACAAACATGTTTTCGTCCATATCAATATTTGGGAAACTGAAGAAAATTTATTTACTTCATTTTAATAGATTTTAAAATAAAAGATTGCTTATAAAATTTTATTTATATGTTTTATTTTAATATTTTTAAAATTTGAATTAAGCCTTCCTACTAATTGAATAAAAATAATATCGAATAAAACATATTTCATTAAAACAATTTATTGAAAATTAATTATAATTAAAAATTTATATTTTCAGTTAATCAATTATTGAAAGAAGTCAGTGGAACCTATGAAACATTTTGTGACAGTTTATCGTTAATTTGTACAAAGTTCTCAAAATCTTTAACAAGGTAATTGAATTAAACTCTAATTATAAAGTGATTATGCAATCAATTAATTTTATTAAAAATTACTTATAAAAATTTATACATTTTATTTTAAAAATTTTAAAATAGTCGCATATTAGTTAGTTTACAAGTATCAGTAAAATCATGAATGTGTTTTATTGTTGGTCGAGTATTTTCAATTTATTTTATTTTCATTTTAATTTACCGTAACTACAAAGCGAAAACCTCGGTGCTTTTGACGTTAAATTTAAAAGCCCTGCAAATTAAAAAAAAAATAATCAACTAGATTAATTTTAATACTAGATTATCATCAGTATCCAACATTATTCACCTAATATTAAAAATAAATAACCTTAAATCCAGAATTAAAATCTAAAATTTTATTGATAGTAGAATTAAATTATTTTCCATCGAACTAAAATTATAACTAAGAAAAATTTTTTAATTTCTTGGAATTAAAACGTTTTAATTAAGTATCGATTTTGACTTTTGAATTTTAATTAGGAAAAAGTTGGTTATCAAAGTGAAATAAATTTCAAAACAGATTGTAAAATATTTTTTGATAAAAATAATAAATATTTAGATAAGTAGTCATCCAGATTAAACTTGCATTTAAATTATAATTCATAAATACTTTTTAATTAATAATTAAAATTTTCAAGTTTATAATATGATCACTAATAATAATAATAATATAATAATAATATTAATAATAATAATAATAATAATAATAATAATAATAATAGTAATAATGATACTGATTTAGTAATTTAAAAATTATTAATCTGTATCCTTGCGTGCTCTAATAATAATAGTAACAAACTTTTGACAATTTGAAATTTGTTAGTTCAAACTATTACCTTCTCGATAATATTAATCAAGACAAATCCCCGAAGAAAATCATTCAATATAATAATGTATAAATAAAGACTTCAATAGACAGTATTAAACAACAACATACATTTACACAATCTTTGTTTAAATTGCTGATAATCTAAATACATAATTCTCTATGTATGTGTGTGAATGAGTGATTATGGAATAGCACCTAATTAAAATCATCAAATGGCAAATTTTATTATAACTTTTAATTTTGATCGACAACATGTTATTTGTTATCTGAAAATCGACTTTCCTCTATTGAATGATGTTCAATTTGTCCAATTTGGACCACTAATCTCGTCATTGGCGGGTTATAAATAGAATTAAATAATTTGATTAATTATCTTTATTACATTTTTACAGTAACAATATTAGATTTCTCAAAAAGATACTGTGTACAGATGCCAGTTTAATCTAAATGAGGCCAGATGTAAATGCTATTTTATGGTATCAAATGTCTAGTGACGCATAAAAATGGATATTGCGACAAAAGGACAGAACTTTGAGAGGTACCAGAATATGTTAAATTTCAAAGAATATCTTTATGAAAAAAATAGTTATTTGACGAAATAATTGCGAGGCTTTGATTTTTCTAAGTACTGCAAAAAAGACGAAAAGACCTTATTAAAACTTGTAGCAAATCTGTCTGAATATCACTACATATCATGCACCCTTAGGTCATACTGGCACTCAAGTGATGAAAAACACATCGCATTTAAATCAAAACATATTTCAAAAGATGTTTAAGTAGCAGTAAAAAACTATCTGAGAGATGTTGTAATCAGGAATAATACATCCTAACAGATTACCATCGAATTTTCCACTAGTAGTGGTAAAATGGAGATATATGCATATATATTGATTACAGAGCGCTAAATGCAATAACATTTAGACAAAATATTCAAAACCCCAAACAGGTCAAAATATTTGACTCAAAAAGAGATGCTAAATATTTTACCACTTTTAGATGACAAGTGCATATTACCAGATATCATTAAACAAAAATGATATTCCAAAAACTACATTTAGCACCAGATGCATGTCGTTTGAAATACATATAATTGCCATTTTGGCTATGTGCTGCACCCACTACATTTCAGAACATGATGACAATAATTTTGCAAAATAAGAACAAAAGGTCTTGTGCAATCTATCTAGACGATGTTTTGATATTTGGTAATTGGTTAAAAGAACATAATCAAGGAGTCCCTCAAGTTTTATGTAAAATAAAAGAAGCAAGATTATAATTGGCACTGAATAAATGCACGTTTATTGAGAAAGAAGTGAAATATTTGGGACATATTATATTAATAGTGTCAGTATTAAAGTAGACTCGGACGTGGATTATGAATTTCATAGTTTTTTTTGATGAATAAATTTTAATTTAAAGTTATTTTGCATTCGAGATTTTTGATCCTAAAAGTTTTTATTATTTAAAATTGTAACTAAAATGTTATTATTAAACTATTATTAAAGACAAAATTATAATTGAATTTCATTAATTAAATTATTATAATGTAAATAATAAAAAGATTAATAACATGTTAAAAATAAATTCGTTGTGTGCGTTTGTATGTCCGAATATATTAACTTCAAATTATGGATAAAAGGTAGACAAATGTATTCAATTTTCAAGTTAAAAACGTAGAAGACCGAATGAACTTCTAATTCTAAAAAAATGTCAAAATTTTTATTCATAAAAACAACATGAAAATTCGGTTTTTAAACGATTTTAGGTCGTTTATTATTTTCAGTAGCTCATCTAGTTAACAATAATTATTAAAGAATGAAATATTTTTATTAAAAAATTTGATATAACTAATATAATTAATACAACTATTAAATTTGTTCCTAAATCTATAATTTTTATAGTTATTATATCCTACCTGATGATGACAGGAAAACTGTCGAAATATATCGTGAAACGAATGTTTGAGTGGCGTTTTCTTATAATAATGATTTATTTAAAAATGTTACAGTTATTTTTATTAATTTAAACAATAAATTATCATATAAACTCAGAATTCATTCTGTGAAAAGATTATGAATTTATTCTGATAAAAATCTAATGTAAAACTGTGAACTCAAGCATATCCATGTAAGTTTATTACGAATTTTGCGTTTTATTATTTATCGAAATTTTTCAAGTAGAAATCAAATTAAAAGAAAAATTAAAGTTTTATCTGTACGAAGTAAATTCATATAAATTCAAAAACAAATTTTCTTTTAACAATTTCTCAAAGAAAACGAATATTTTGAAAAGCTTTTAAATGCATTTTTGACTACAAACCTAAAAATATTAAAATAAATAATTTTATTTTAATTATTTCTCGATTTTATTCAGCTCAAATTATTCATCAGATTTTCATGATTTGTGGAATTTGTTATTACAATATTTTTCATCAGAAGCACAGGTTATTGATTTTAATTATAATTAAAAATGTATATTATTATTATTATTATTATTATTATTATTATTATTATTATTATTATTATTATTATTATTATTATTATTATTATTATTATTATTATTATTATTATTATTATTATTATTATTATTATTATTATTATTATTATTATTATTATTATTATTATTATTATTATTATTATTATTATTATTATTATTATTATTATTATTATTATTATTATTATTATTATTATTATTACTATTATTATTATTTTTTTAATAATGTAAAAATTATAATATTTTCTATTTGTAAACAATCTACAAAAGCAAAATGCACTTCAGGGCATTGAGTTTATTATTTTCTCAAAATTTATGCACGAATATTTCAGAAAATATTTAAGAAAAATTTAATTATTACCTATATATCATTGTATTACATATTTCTTCTTCATCAGCATCTTCTTATTTTCTTCTTCTCTTCCATTTTCTTCTATTTTCTTCAATGGAAAAAGTGTTAGATAAACCCTATTTCAAGCGGCCACAATGCACATAGTACGTGTGAGATGAAAGAATATCTTTATCAGGAACAGGAGTGTGTGACACCTCTAAAACTTCTTCTATAATATCATCCGTGTTTTCAATAAAGTTTTCATCATTTTTGTTACAATAACTCATTACCAATTTTACAATAGCTTTAGTTATTGAACTTTTATTTGTTTGATAGAATATATGCTTCTAGTACATTTACCCCCCGGACAATTCCCCCCGGACGATTACCCCCGGACAATTACCCCCGGACAAAAAACCCCCCAGGACAATAACCCCCGGATAATAACCGCTTCTAGGACATTTACCCCGGGACATTTAAATAAATAAAATACTCATAACATGCTATTTCGAGTGGATAAGTGGTGACTTAGAGTGATTTTTAAAAAAAAAATAAATATTCAATATTTTAGACCATCGATTAAAATTAAATATGGAATTTCTGAAATCAAATAAAGGAGCGGAAAAAGTAGTTTTCGAAGGTTATATATATGTGAAGCAGAAAAATTTGGCTAATGGGGTTGTCTCATTTGAATGTGAAAAAGGCGTAACAAGGCTGAGTGCAAAGCAAAAATTAAAGTTCGTGGTGAAGATATTGTGGGGCGCTTTAATGACCATTCTCATGGTCCAGGTCCAGCACAAAAGGAAGTGCTGAAATCAGTTCAAAAAATGAAAAGATTAGCAGAAGAAACTGAAGAAACGCCTCAGCAGATAATTACGCAATCTGTTTCTACAATAAGTGAAAGTGCAAAAGCAAAGCTGACAACATTACATCATTTACGTCGTAATATTAGACGTCAGCGTCAAGTTGTCAACAACCCTTTACCAGTGCCACTGAATGTTGACGCAATCGTAATTCCTGAACGTTATAAAGTAACAACTGATGGCCAGAATTTTCTTCTGTTTGATTCTGGTACAGATAGTAATAATAGAATGTTGATATTTGGAACAGATAACAATTTAAAACTTTTGGAATCAACATTTCACTGGTTTATGGATGGAACTTTTAAAACAGCTCCTATGCTTTTTACGCAGCTATATACAGTTCATGCATTAGCTAATGGGCGATGTATTCCTTGTGTTTACGCATTACTGCAGAACAAAAGACAAGATACGTATAAAGAACTTTTTCAACAATTAAGTATTCTTAATGTCAACTTGAAGCCCAGAAGCATTATGGTTGATTTTGAATTGGCAGTTATAAATAGTTTGAAGACAGTATTTCCTGACAGCCAAATAAAAGGATGTTTCTTTCATCTAAGCCAGAACATCTACCGCAAGATTCAAGAAAACGGTCTTCAACAGCGTTACCAGGAAGATTCTGAATTCGCATTAAAAATACGGATGATTCCAGCACTAGCATTTGTCCCTCCAGAAGATGTAGTCGGCGCTTTTGAAGCATTGGCCGAATTGCTTCCTGCGAACGTTTTACCAATTGCAGATTATTTTGAAGACTTTTATATAGGCAGACCACAACGGCGTGGACGACGTCAATCCACTTATAACATAGACATGTGGAATATGCACCAAAGAGCCGAATATGAATTACCAAAAACTAATAATGCAGTGGAAGGATGGCATAGAAGTTTTCAGTCCAACGTAGGAAGTTACCATCCTACCATTTGGAAATCTGCAACAATTGCACTGTGCTCAAATGCTGGCCGGTCATTCATCCCAGACGTCGAGAAAGAAGTATGCAGATGCAAATATAAGAATACTTTCAATAGTCCGTAGCTACCGTGATCGCAGCATTATAGACTATCTACGTGGAATAGCGTATAATTTATCCTTTTAATTAAATTTATATTCAAATTTAATATTTTTTGGTTTTTTATATTGTTTTTTTATAAAAATATGTTTTTTTAATATAATAAATATTTTAATCTATATTTTTTTAGCACGGGGGGTTATTGTCCTGAGGGGGGGGGTTTGTCCGGGGGGTAATTGTCCTGTTACCGAATATATCGTAATTTTCTTCGTTTGATGTAAAGTAGCCTTGCGGATTATTCAAATATTGGAAAACATCTGCAAATGTTGTTCGGCGTTCCTTGATACGTAAAATGAATTGTGATTTAAATTGATTACTTAAACAGGTGTTTTGTTGAGACAATTCATCCAGCATAAAATTTAAAGTGATATCAGCACTAAATAGATTTGTGTCTCGACAACAAAGTGTTTCCACCGCCACTTTAATGGGAAGCAGCACTGATATTATACTTGATAATAAGTGAAACTGTTCATCTGAAAAGCTAATATCTATGTTAAAGTCAATTAGACTTTTTCTTACCATATTTTTAATTAGCTGAAATCGTCCGAGCATATCTAGTAAACTATTTCATCGTGTTTTCAAATCCAATTTCAATTCCATTACTTTTCCAAATTCTGCCTTTACATGTTTTTGAAGAATACTATCCTTTTTTGTAGGTAATCTGCGAAAAACCTTTACGACCTTTCGTATTTGTTCAACTAGAGAGTATATTTTTGAGTCCAATATTATATTTAAAACTTCTATAGGCGTACCATTAATTACATCAAAACCTTCATTTTCTTCACTTTCATCATCTTCATCATTATCTGGATTCTCATAATTATTTCTCATAATTTCTAATTCTTCATTTACGCTGTTTTTTATAAAAGACTTTTACCACAGCTAAGTGTATGCCATGTGCTAGGCAAAGCTAATGATCAGCATTTACTAATTTCCCCACTTTTGTCATCACGGATGCACCGTTCGTTGTTATTAAAATAATATTATCAATTAAAAATTAAATTCACGCAATTTCTCACCAAGTAGTTCGACGTACTTCTCTGCTGGCATCGATCCATACACTCGCGTTAAGCCAAGGTCCAAAAATATGTATATTCCTAATTGTGTTGGATGATTTAGGAATTTATTGATGACCTTTACTTTTTAATAGGTCTTTCAAATCATATGACCTACAAAATGTTTTAAATGAAAGGCCCTCTGTGCTTGTTATTCAAAATATTATTGCATGTAGAGATTCATCAATGATTTTGGTGAAAAATTTTAAATTTTACCAGAAAAATTCGCTTCGGTTGATATTTTTACATTTTTTATTTCGCTTGAGCTCAAGATTCCACAATTTAGATCTCCTTTTAATAAATTTATGTTATGCTGTGTTCTAAGATGGTTACATAAACCAGTTGTCGTTCCGCCTGAAGATTTTATGGTTTTCGAGCAACCTTGAATTGTGCATATACCTGTATCTTTAGTGTGGTTTAAATAATTCTACGGTGAATCTTTATTCTTATCATTTACATTTGTATTATTCACCATTCCTTGAAAAATATCAACACGTATAATATATATTAAATTAAAAGAAAAACTCGTTACCTTTTATAAAATTTACCAAAATGTAGAAATTCAAATTTAACAATTTTACAAACAAACAATTTAAACAGTTTAAGTGTAAAAACAAATTAAATTAATTAGTTGAAAAATTAAACTATCCAAAATTTTGAAAAACTTTTCAGAAATTGAAAAATGTGTGTTGGTTTATTTATCGAATTATCGATAATATTTAAAGGATTTATTGATAATTTTAAAATGATATTTCTGTCCGATTAATCGGTTTATCGATTATCGATATCGCAATCCTTAATTCCGTTATTAAATTAATTATTTATATTTCACTTTTATTCATTTGATCAGTATTTTTTAATGAGCTGCCAGTATTTATTTAATTAAATTAATCAATATAAAATAATATTTTTGCCAGTTTAATTCTATTTTTACAATATATAGGGTTGCCAGACGTCCCGGTTTTGAGATCATTGCCCGGTGTCCTGAAAGAGGTTTTCGGGACGCTCAATTGTCCCGGTTTCTTTGCATTGCAATATTGCAAACAAAATTAAAAATTTTGGAGGACAACAGCCTCCAAAGTTTCGTTTATTTATCACCCTTTTTCTATTTTTCGAATTAGCTTTCTTGTTCGATGGGTTTTAATATGAAACTTTTCCTGTTGGGTAGTTTGTTTTTGTTATGAATGACAGATGGTTAAGTTTTGTTTTTGTTTAATTTAATCTGTGGCCGTCGTGGGAAAGTTACTTTTTTATTTACAATATTTAAAGCTATTAAATTATTTAAAAATATGTGAGTTTATTGATTTTTATATTTATACTTGGTTTATTATTTAAATTTTTTATATAGTTACCCTAATTTAAAATGTCAAAAAGAAAGTGTCAATTTTTAGTAGGGTTTCCAGACGTCCCGGTTTTCCGGGATTGTCCCGGTTTGTCTTGGTGAAAATCTGGCCACCCTACAATATACCTTTATAATATTTTTATTTTATTTATAATTAACTTTACAAGTAACGTATCTGAATCAAACTAACTTGTCGCATTATTTTTTACACTAATCAAGGTAAAATGGTTAGAAATCGACAATAGAAACTCAATAATATAAAAAACTTCATTTTCTTTAAAAAATATTTGCATACCTAAAATATTACATTGTTTCATAAAATCTTTAAAGTATTATCGAGAAAATCTTTTGAATCTGCACCATAGTATTTAACTAAACAAATCAAATTTAATTAAATTTAATTAATACAATAGCATATTTTACACAAGTTTTAAGTGCTATGTATATTCGAAAATATAATTAAGAGAAGAGAAAATTTTCTTTCCATTATTTTTGAAAAGTTCAATTTTCTTGTTTGGACTTTCGTTTTTTGATCTTTTCTGAGGTCATGTTAATAAAAGAGTTACTAAATTTATTTCCAAAGTCTGAAATTGAAAAAAAATAAAGTTTAATTAATTAAGAAACATTCAGTGAAAAATGTTTTGAAATAATAAATAAAAATTATTTAAATTTTTCATTGTATAAATCAATTAGGAAAATTTGTAATTAATAGTCTGTAATTAAAAAAAAATTCCTTGTCTATTATAATCTGAGGCAAAAATTTATTTATGTCTAAAGTTTTCATTTTGTACTGATTTACACACCATATCATTTTAAATAAAAATAAATAACGAATTAGTAATTTTTAGATTTTGATATTTGCGCTTGTAATTATGTAACACAGTATTAAATAATTTAACATATTATTTTACATCATTAAAAAAATTTGTTGATTTTAAAATAAAATAAATTTAAAAAATGTCATTAATATAAAATTATCAACTCAATTCAAAAAACATATTTAAGTGCCACATTTTGTCTCGAAATTAATAATTTATGAATAGTTGTCACAAATCTCTTTATTATCTTTGAGAGTTCACAATCTCTAGCTGATCCATCATTCATTACGACTGTCACGAAACATACTCAGCCGTTATAAAATTTTAATTTACTTTATCATATTGTAAAAAAATCATTTCTTTTACTTTCATTCAATCAACAACAAATTTATTGAGAGTATTTATTTGATTAACCGAGTCATAATATTGCCAATACCGATTATTGATCACGAAATCTAACATTTCCATTAATCTGATACTTTATTCAAACAATAAAAACTGATTTAATGATATAAATTAATAGTTTCAGTTAAAATTCAGTTCACAAATTATCTGATTCAGAAAAACTTTTTTTAGAAATTAGGATTTTAAAATGCTGCTTCTTCCTAAAAATTATTTAATTTATACTGTGTTACATAATTACAAGCACAAATATCAAAATCTAAAAATTACTAAGTCGTTATTTATTTTTATTTAATAGCTAATAAGAATTCCAATGTAATTCTGTCATGTAATTTTCTTATTTATATAGTTTCAGCAAGATACGAGTATACCTATATCATCAAATGAAAAGAAACACATACATTAATTTTGTGATGAATTTAATATTAAGAAAACATTTTTGAAAGCAAAAAATAAAAAATCCGTAAAATACAATACAATTAACTTTAAAAAAATATAATTTTGCAACAATTTTCTTTCGAATATTGAACACAAAGCGAGTGCCCCTAACTCTTTTGCGCCCTTAGAAAATACCAATTTCGCCCTAAGGAAGAAATAAAAACCAAATTTATCACACTGTTTACCGAGTATTTTTATTTTTAAAAGGTAATGCCACTAATTATACCACTAGAAAATAAACCATGTTTAAATTTTAATAAGTTTAAATGTTTAAAGTTTAAATTGTATTATGTAAAAACACCTTAAATGATATCTATATAATTAACTGAAGATTGTTTTTTTTATTAGAAGTTCAGAATGAAGAAATATAATTCCTACCTTATTTCGGATAACATTTTTTTTTGGAAAATGTAAACCAGAAAAAGAAATTAATCAAAAATTTGAAGAAATATTTAGAGGTAATGCCTCGCACAGAGTGACTACTTTTTGACACAAATCATAAATCTTGAACTAGATTAGGAAATAATTACAAAATTTGATGAAATCATGACAGAATGGAAAAAGACAATTTAAAAGAAGTTGTCAAGCCTACTAAACGTTATGTAGAAATTTATGTAGCAACTTTTAATAATTGAGATGATATAACCGTAAAAGATAACTAATGAAAACAATCATTTTCTGTTGGAAGATTATCTTCGAACATCTACTTTTCTAATTTTAGTCAAAACTTTACGGGATGAATATTATTTGCAATAAAGCCGGTCGGGCATTTCTTGTTATTATTTCTATTTTATTTAAAGCCGATATTCTTTAAAATAAAATTCCAGCTTAAAAGACATTAATGTCATTTCTCTCTTTTTTCTCGTCACATGAAACGGATATCAAGGATTTTATTTAAAAATCGGCGAGTTAAATTCAATTTGTTTAAAATAGCATTTCATTAAATTTCAATAACATACCGATGGGGACAAATTTAGAAAAGAAAAAATCCAAAAATATCCCAAACAACCGATTATTGCCTAAATAATAACCAAACCTTCCGGTAATGTCTAAATTTATTTGATGGGTTTCGTTGTTTAAAATTATATCAAATAATTAAATTTTCTTTCATTATAAAACTGACACACAAATCCAATGCAATTAAACAATATTTGAAACAATTTTCTCAATTCAATGGATTCCAATTTCAAATGAAAATTATAAAAGAAAAATTAATATTTAGAATTAAAAGCATTTTTTAAATAACTTTTTATGCTGTTTCATAAAGCAGCCAAGTTTTATTATTTATTTGCTCCTATAGCAAATGTGAAAGCCAAATATTTGCGAATGCTCACAAAAATCATGATTTGTTAATAGATGATGACATTGGTTTAATAAATTAATAATGTCATTAAATATTTATTAGTAATTTCGGTATTTTTATTAGATATATAAATCTGATATATTAAAAATGATAAATATTTATTTGATTTATTAATTACATGACCGGCTTAGAAATATGGTGAATGATGATGATGATA
>CAUHTR010007670.1:0-24707 GCA_959609185.1 Schmidtea polychroa | reverse complement strand
ACAATATTTGAAACAATTTCTCAATTCAATGGATTCCATTTCAATGAAAATTATAAAAGAAAAATTAATATTTAGAATTAAAAGCATTTTTTAAATAACTTTTTATGCTGTTTCATAAAGCAGCCAAGTTTTATTATTTATTTGCTCCTATAGCAAATGTGAAAGCCAAATATTTGCGAATGCTCACCAAAATCATGATTTGTTAATAGATGATGACATTGGTTTAATAAATTAATAATGTCATTAAATATTTATTAGTAATTTCGGTATTTTTATTAGATATATAAATCTGATATATTAAAAATGATAAATATTTATTTGATTTATTAATTACATGACCGGCTTAGAAATATGGTGAATGATGATGATGATAATAATAATAATAATAATAATAATAATAATAATAATATTAATAATAATAATAATAATAATAATAATAATAATAATAATAATAATAATAATAATAATAATAATAATAATAGTTGTATTTTTTTGTAAAAGCTTATTTTATTTAAATGACATATAATTAATAATAAGACTTTGCTTCAAATTTTTATTAATTGACAATTTTCGGTTATAACACAATCATGATCAATCTCAATTTGGATGTATCTAAAATTACTGTTACTCACATTTATTCTCAATTTTCAAAATTTTCAATTTTTTTGGCAGATTTTCCTTTAAATATAAAATTTTAAAATATTTTGAAATGATGTTTTATATTTAAATATTTTATGTTTCCTCGAGGATAATTCATTCCATGAATTAATCAAAAAATAAATTCATTTAGTTAAAAAAAAATGCAATCATTTAAAATTAATGAATGCATTTAAAATAATTGAATTTAATATATTTTTATTAAGTTGTTATAAATAAACTCGATTTATTAGAAGATTTGTTTCTGTTTTTTTATTTTTGTTTAAAACAATTTCTAATATTAATTATATTCAGCGCTTAGATATTAAATATGAAATGCGATTGGATATTTTTGTTGATTTAGAGTGCACTATTTTTTGGCCATTTATAATAAACATTTTTATTTGAAACAACCAAAGGAAGAAATATGCACAATACAGTCTTAACTAAACCTCTCAATCACAACTTACGAAACCGTTAACATTTTAAAAGGAAAATCAAAAATTATGAAACTTTTATTAAACTTCTAGAAGAATGTATTCAATAAAATTTCAATTTAAACAAAAAATTGAAATATGATTAGTTAAACAAAATGTTTTCGTGATTGCTTATTTGACAACTAACTACTGATAATTTGTAAAAATAATCATAAAATGAAATATGACAAGTGCAGTGAGAGTGATATATTTTTTTAAACAAAAGTAACGTGCGATGTTTGCGATAAGATTAATTCATAGCAAGTGATTAACAATTTATGAGTAAATGAGAGTACGAATAAAATTTATAGAAACAAATAAAGTAAAAAATATTTCCTAATGATTAGAGTAAAAATAAAATAGTTTTATTGAGATAAGTTTTGTGAAGGCTAAAATTATTATGATATTTATTTCAAACAATATTTTTAAATATAGTAGTTGTTTATTCTTTTTTCAAACATCGCCACCCTTAATTTCAAAATGTATACAAAACCATGGCATTTTATCAATTTAACGAAAGTTTGTTTCCTCTGAAGATACGTCATTTCTAAAACCCAATATTACAATATTCAAAATGTCAGCTCGTCACACAAGCCACTGTTTTGCTTCGATATTAGATTCATTATGGTATCAACACCGATTTTCTTATTCTTGATATACTCATGCCTAATCAATATTCGAAGTCATATTAATGAAAATATCAGATCGCATTACAAATCTTAAAACAAAATATAATTGGGTCAATAATCACTCATTGATTTTGAATGACAAATCAATTGTCTATGATAAATTAACTTCTCTGGTTCTTGGATTTACTTATGTATTTATTTTAAATATTGATCTTAGGTTCTTACTGGTAGAATTAATTGCAAATATAATAAATCTTTGTACTTGTGCAATTGGTTTAAAAATTTCTTCTTGACTTCGTTGACTTCTGTTCTCTGTCCTACTTTGTAAAATTATACAGAGCTAAATGCTTGTTAAGAACAATTTCTTTTATAGAAAGTATTCACTTTTGAATAAAGAATTATATATGATGAGCAGATCAATACTCAATATATATATTTGTGTTATTATAAAGTGATGATTTCTTGGTAGCAGCATTAATTAAATGTTAAACAATTACATGACAATTTAAGCCTTTTGCTGCGAATTATCGTTTAATTGTATTTATGTCATTATTATTATTTTACTTTTTTATTGTTATTAGAAATATAATTTAATGTTAATGTTGCTGTTATAATTATTTACTAAGTCTGGTACTTTGAATGCATTTTGTCCCTTAGGACTTACCATTTTGATGCATTTTTTTCTGTGTCGGATGTCTTTATATATGAGAATTGCCCCCTTTTTAGATTTTCACTTAATATTAGACATTTAAATTATTACATTCTTTTTACATTGACTTTTTTTATGGAATAACATTTGCATTGCATTAACTTTTTCTATAGAATTTATTTTCTAACATTTGTGCATTGAGAAAATATTGACAAATTTAGTTAATAATTTTGATTTTGGATTTTTATATATGAAATTTTCTCAGCTACAATAAATTTACTAATTGAACATTAAAGACTTTAAATAGGACTTTAAATAAGTGATTTTCACTTACTATGCTCTCTTCAGAGTAATTAATGATATGTAATAATTATAGTTATTAAATAAAAATGACGTATTTATCTTGCAATTTCAAAATTTGATCGTTCTTATTACTCTATCTAAAAATTTTTGATCGCGATTAAGTTTTTGTCTTTGTCATGCTCTTATAAAGGAGATTGTTTTGTACAGATTTATTCATTTTAAACAACAAATATTTACATTAAGAAAACATAAATAAGTGTAAAAGTTTTTTTTTCAAGTCTACATTTTTTGCGATTAAGAAACTAATATCACTTTTAATAGTAAATGACTTATATTTTTTAGTTATTACACAAACCAAAAGAATGCGTTCGACTTGTTCGACTTAAAAAAATATTTTTCTTAATTACAAAAATCTATTGCTATAACATTAGATTCATCCGTTTGGGGGGGGGAGTTTAGATGCCTCTGCTATTTCTTCTCTATAGTATCTAATTCTCATTATTTAGTATAAGGTATTATAAAGTCATTTTAATGATTTAATTATAAAAATATTAAATAGAAAACAATAATTTTAATCTTCGTTTTAATCTTCAACTTATCAATGTCACTCCGTCTATTTTTCTCCAGGCAGGAAGTTATTAAAATTAAGGAACAACTAATAATCCGAAAAACATTAAGGATGTATGACTATTTGTAACGTTTATTTCTCAAATTTTTCAGTTTTCTTTTACAGCAGGTGATCAAGCATTATTGCGTTGCAGAATTATTCATTTCCTGTTCGCCAATTTTTGCGTTTTTTCTAAAACTCTTCATTCAAAAGACTTAAACGAGTTGAATAAACTTATGCTGTATTTGTGTGATTTGAAACCAGAAGTTGATGATAGAGCACTCATGTTCTTTTATTGCAACTAATGCTAACCGATTTCTTTTTCCACAAAAACATTGCAATGAGTCCGATTTTGCAAATGAAGTTATATCAAAATATTTCTATTTTTCTGGAACCTTTTATACATGATTTAATTTTCATTTTCTCTAATAATTCTTCATATGTTTCAAATTTTGTCTAGATAAGAGATTCTATAATATTCGTATGATATTTACGATTTTTCTCACCAAGTTGACGCTGGACCTGGTTTTCAAGTTTGATACCTTTCCAATAATTTTCAGATGGTGAAATATTGTTGATAATGACGGATTATGAGTTTTTCAAGTTATACAAGTTGATAGATCTCTATTAATAGAGAATAAAACACATGCATATTGTCATTTCGATCGAAAAGAATTTCCTGGAAAGACTGAGACAATTAAATTAATTAATTAAGTATGAATTTAACTTCAATTAAAATTATATTATGTTCAAGTGTTTTATTATAAGAACTTTTTTCAATTTTTACTACTGATTTCTTTTCAATTGACATGGTATTTATTAAAAAGTTTGACTATGAATACGTAAAAATATCGATGTTTTATTGATATTCACGAATTTTCGGCACTGCCCTTTTCAAGTATTTTATTTATAAATTCAAGTAAAATTGTGTTAAGTTCAAGTAAAATGATAAAATAATTCAAGTAACAATTATATTTTTTAAAATATTCCCTAATATATAAAGATGAAAGTTTGTTTGTTTGTTACTCATAGAATTCCCCACCGTTGGACCTAGGGTGCTGAAATTTTGCATGTGACCCTCATTTGACTCGGGACAGGTCATAGACTATGTTTTTTTGCATCAGAAGGAAAAACCAAAAATATAAATAAATATCGACAAGTTTTATCATAAGTGATATATAAATTACATGTACTTTTTTTTAATTAAATTTTTATGTATTTTTTAAATTATTTTTTATAAATGAATGAATTGAAATAAATTTCTTTTTTTTGAATCTGTTTACTATTTTTTAAATCATGCAATGCAGGGGTACCCCAGCTAGTATTATATAATTAAAAAAACTAAAAAGAAACAATTAGCAAAAGAGTATATTGTCTGATATCGACTATCTTCAAACTATATGAAAAAGTATTCAATGCAGCTAGAGAATTATTTTTACAAAAGTATGAGATAGAAAGTAAATTTATTGATTAGAGCAGTTAAAAAATTACACTTATAATCAAAAAATTGCGGCGTGAAAACAAGAAAATTGCATTTATAAAAAGTTTTTAAATAATAATTATAATTTTTAATTTCTTATATTATTATAGGCAAACTCTTATTAGAAATTTTCGATTTTAATTCATTTCTAGCTACCATGATGAAGAAAAAAACAAGTGATAGATTTATTTTTATATACAACTCAAAAGTACTAAAACCTTAGTAATTTTAAATTTTTACAGATTTTTTCGCGACACACATCTTGGACAAGCAATCATTTAAAATATGAATGGATCAATCAGCATGTTTATTTAATTGTCCTTCTACAAATAATAGTTTAGAATCCATAAATAGAGTTATCGACGATCAAAAAGTATTACGTAAAAATTATCAATAAATAAATTCAAAGAATTATATTTATTTTCAATTGAACATTTTTATATATTACTTAAACTTTTATTAATTTACTTGATGTTTAATTTTTTTACTTGAGCTTTAATTTATTTGAACTTACATTGAATTTTACTTGAAGTTAACACAATTTTACTTGAAGAATAATATATTTCCATTAATTAAATAAATAAATAAAAGTAAAATAAAGTATTTAATGAATGTATGTTGTGGATTGACGTCGTATGCAAATTCCTTATACTTATATTATGCGACGTTGAATAAAAATTCCTCGTTGAGATTTGTTTAAATATTTCAAACAAATTGCATTGTTTTTGAATTAATAAATATTAGTATTTGCTTATGGATTTAATAAATACTAAAAGTATAAAAGTATAAGACATATTTAAAGAGAAGAGTGTTGTTGTTTTAATTATTTATTGAAGATCAGAATTTGTACTAGTTTGAGGGGGCCTTCCATAAAGCCTTCTGTTCTAGATCAAATTAAGAAAGGAAATATAATTGTGATATAATCCTGACTAAAGGACATGTGAAGTTAGATTAAGATATGATTTCTACTGAAATAATTTAATTAAACACTTCCCTCTACAACACAGTTTGTACAACTATATATAAATACCTATTAAAAAAACCCAAGTTCCTCAACAATAATCACAAATTTCAAATTTAGTAGGTCATCCTTAGGATAAATTCCGTTTAAACTAAATTGAAATCCCAAGTTCACAAAACATTTTTATTTTTGAATCAACAACACAAGACAAACTTGATTAATTTTCTAGCAAACGGGCAATCTGAAAAGATTGACAATGTTTATATTCTTTAGTTCTCTGGTTTCCTTACGGAAATCAACTCAAGTCCCCCGAAATTCCAACTTTTAATCAACTTTTAATAAACTAAAATTAATAGAGTTTTATATAATATATATTTTAAATAAATTATTCGTAAAAATGGGCATTTGTTACATTTGTCAATAAATTTGATATATCTTTTCATAAAAATAACGATTTCAATACAATATATCACATTATTGTTTGTTTAACAAACTGATTTACTGACTCGCAGTGTTTAAATGAAACATTTTAATGAAAATTTAGAACAAAAATAATTTAAAATAATCTTAAAAATAATAATATTAAATAAAATTAAACAATACAATTTATTAATATATTTATGGTATTTTAATTTTGTCCTGAAATGACTTTACAAAATGTGCCAGTCATATTTAAGTAATAAATTTTAGTTTTTTAGACATGAACCGATTGCGCCCCTCCACCTTAAAAGCTATATATGTATCCGGAATGATAAACTAAAACAAAAATTTATCATTGGAAATGGTTTTATTCAGTGGCGGCTCATACTCAAAAACTTTGTGAAAGCAATAAAAAAAATTCAAAAATATCGATATCGAAATAAAAACTTTATTCTTCTTGTTTTTCTACAAAATTCTTTAATTACTAAATCATAAAAATTGTCTTTAGTAGCCAAAAGTTCTTTTTGAAGGATATTTAAAAATTTAAAATAATAGAATTTCTCAAAATTGATGTGCAAGTAAGGCATGCATTGCTTAAATGGTCTTATTGGTTTTATTGTATTTTAAAATATTCTCCATGATGATCGATATACTTTTGCATACGTTTGAATCAATTTTTATAGCCCATTTCCATTCCAATAAAGGTATCTCCGAAACCTGCATTTTAAATGCACCAACCGCATGGTGTTATATTTTGATGGTAGGTTATACCAAACAAATTTCAGCCATACATTTAATTTGGAATTTTCTTTCTGTAGATATTTTCTGCAAAGCTTTTAAAATATTTATCTTGTTGATTCATGTTCAATGGCATTATAAATTCATCGGATTGTGAGAACATTTGAAAAAGTTATGTACGCTCATGAATAAGGAAATTATTTCGCCCAATCGAGTCACCAGAATAAATTTGTTTCGGAACACCTGGGGTGAATTTATATACATATGTTGATTATATGTCTGTGTATGTTATATTTTGTATCAAGAATAAAATAAAATTATAAAAAAATACTAACATAAGAACAATTATTTTTTTAAATAACAAAAAATAAATCTACTTTTTAAAAATCTCGAATGTTTTTATTTATACAAATTTCCTATTTATTTTATATTTAATCTTCTATAATCCTATATCGATATCTTTATTTCTATAGTAAATATTTTATATTTTTTCTTCTCATTATTTCCAAGGGCACAACAAAAAAACAATATGATAAACACTAATCATTCTTCATGTGAACATTGTTTACAGAATATGTTTACTTTGAAATGCTTCCGTTTTATTCCAAAGTTTAATTTAATAAACAATTTATTTCTAATAAATATTTAAACAAATCATTTCAATATTTATCATCTATAATTTGAGATTACCCAGATTTTCTCAGGCTTTTGAAGAATGGGCTAGCTGCAAGAGCTAGATGTTATTTGTTTAAAAATAATTTTTATATTGAGATGTAACAACATAAATGGAAATAGCTGTTCTTTCAGACTATTGAACAATTTGTTAAAAATGAATAATTTAACCATATAGTGAAGGAGGAAATACTTTTTTACTTTGTTAGATTATGCGTTTCTATATAATTGGTTAGTTTTTATAGGAAAAACATAATTGATTTAATGCAAAAAATAATTTAAACTTAAAAGTATTCAAAATGAAAATAGGTTAAAATTTAGACATACTATCTGTTTGACTAGAAAAACAAAAGTACTCCGTATTTCTTCATTTTCATTATCAAGAAAGCATATAAAACGATAGTGAAATCTGATGAAAATTATAAAAGTTATACTGAAACTGGCCAGAACACTTGGATTATCAAAACAAATATTCAAAGAAAATCATATTATTTATGTGACTGTATCAAAAAGTACTACATCCTGAAAAGTATCAAGTAGTAACTATAATAATAAGAAGCCCAATGTATTTACCTATTATATTTTATGTATAAACAACATAGAAATGCATATATGTGATCATTCAATTATGATATCGATTCTGATATTTTCTATTAGAAAAACATTTAATAGTAAATAACAGACATTATTTGCCGCGCGTTTTTGTCTCTTGGGCATTTTCATTTATATTAATTTTCGAAAAATATCGCAGATAAAACCCGAAATCTAATTGAAAAGTATTCTGAGATCTAAATTTGTTTGATTGTTTTTTCATTATGAATTTTATGAGATAATTAATGTCTCATGGAAAATATCATTAAATCTGTTTTAAACAATTCATAATTATTAAGCTTCATTAAAATATTTTAATACTTTTCAGGTGCGATTTCATTCTGTAAGAAGCGTTAATTTTCAAAAAAACTAATTAATCACTTTTTAACAATTACCAAAATTTTTATTGAAATTTCTTTAATTAATTTCTTTAATTAATGCAATTTTTAAAAAAATTCTAAATTTTGTTGACATTTCCTATTTGTTAACCCTTTGGCGAAAATTGATTTTCATTTCTGAAACGAGGTAAAAATTATTTACAAAACTCGTTAACTCCATTGCATCTAACCCATGCTTTTATGATAATCGTATAAATGTGATTGATATGTTCTTATATCACAAAACGTTTACGTAACGCACAAAAAGTTAAACTTTAGTTCAACTTTTACATTTAAAATTGTATTTATTTTTGTTATTTTAATAGCGGTTTTTGATTTTTGTTTTACATAAATAATTACCATGTTATGTATAATGCAACAATATTGTGAGACACATTCTAAATCTTTTCTTTTATTTAAATATATTTTTCATTAATACATAATTAATGTTGTCTACCATAATTCATGACTTTTCATCAATACACCAATTAATACCCCAACACAATGTGTAAGGAAGAAAAATAGGTGACATATCTCATTTGTACCATTACAAAATATACAGTATAAAAATATACCTTTCACTATTTATAAAATTAGTAGATGAAAGTAGCAAAAAACTACAAATTAGATTGTGCTTTTGAACCGCTCATTGTTTAAACAACCACTGAGCTCTTTAATTCCTTTTAATACCTATTAATATTAACCAATCCATTCAGTCGACAGTGATCAAGGAATTTAGTACGAGGATGGTAGACAGTCAATCATACGATCTAGGATAGATTTAAAATCAACAATTAAACACAAAAAATGTGACTACACAATACACAAACGACTTACTACTCCAAATACATAGAAATGACTACTCGACATTTTCATACTCAAAATCCTGATCACAGTCGATTGAAGGAATTGATTAATATTAGTGAACAAAATTGTGTATAATTCCAATGATATGTGTTATTGAGTTGCAGAAAGTAAAATTTAATCGAATAATTCAAGAGAAATTTTACAAATCATGGTTTAATAAACAAAAGCATTAAGGAAACAATTTTCATACCCCGGATAACGTCGGTCCACCATTATAGTCATACCCCACTGTAACGTTGCGTGGCTTCGCTGTAACGTTTTTTTTTAATTCTCTTAATCTTTTAAATCTATTTAATTGCGAATTTTTTTCTTAATTATAATTGCTTCGTATAACGTTGTTTCGGTTAACATCGCGTTTTTCTGGAACCATTTAACAACGTTAACCGGGGTAAGACTGTATATTAATTAATTTTTAAAATATATTTTACCTTTTTTTAGCAAACATGATTATATTCATACACGCTTCAAAACTTGTATTGACATTTTTATGCATATTTTATCGTACACATTTCTTATAGTACTCAAATAATAAAACCGATCCGTTAAACAAAGAAAAGTACTTTACTTGTTTAAGATTTTTTACTTATTTCTAGGGAGAAAATTTGTGAAAACTCGAACTAAGTCAGCTACTTTCCATTCTTTCTGCCGACATAAGTGATAAAGCATAATATGACGAATATGAATATAGCTTGAGACATGAATTCTAATCAACAGAATATATAAGTATATGTTGACGATATTATGAAAGACAATATATGTCAACTGAAGGTCAGTTTGAAAGGTTAAAACAATGTGATAAATTCCCAATAATTATGCAATAATTATACAATCTGATACTACTATTAAAAACCAAAACTAATCTTATTAGTTCACTACTACGAAATCAACACTTGAATTCCTAAACAATTTTCGTCAACAATGGAGATTGCCTACTAACTTTTTTATACTATATCAACTTCCTAACAATCAACTTCCTATTAAGAAAGAAAAAAACATTTATGGGCCCACATATCAATGTGAGCATATCATTATAATAAATCTGAAAGTAATAATGTCAAAATATGTATAAACCTTCAAAAAACCGTAAATAAATATGGTTTTATAATGTGACAGTCAATGTGTCAAGGGATATTAGAATTTAATAATATTATAGTTTTATAGAAAAAAACAATTACAATCATTTAAATTCCGCCTGATTTAATTCTAATAAAATGTGACATAATAAAATGCGTAATACTATTTCAGTTGAGAATGGAGTGGATCAAAACCGACAAGATTTATTTTTCTGCTCTAAATTTCTTTTTATTAAGCAAGATAAAATATTACTCTAATAATTATTAATAGAAAATATATTCAAAAAATCTTTTCTAAAAATTAATTAAAATCGACAAGCTAATACATAAAAAAAATAAAAATTGCTATTCTACTATCTCGTGCTTTTAGTTTTTGTTTTCTATTCAATTTAGACACGAAACTTTTATTGCTAATTTATGAAAGTATGAATAAAATAATAAGCATATAGAAGGTAAACTTATAAGAATTATCGAAAAAATCAAAAGAAAATTTTTAAATAAATTATTATTTCACTTTTGTTTTATTCTATAGATTTTCAAATCTATATCTAGATTAATCTAATATTTTCCCTAATACAAATAATGACAAAATGCTTATCCTAAAATAGGAACTGACAAATTTATTTATATTTTATTCTTTATCTACTGAATTCGATAAATTCTGGTAAATTTATGTCTGAATGTGATTTATTTATTTTTTCGACTGAAAGTTTTTTAGGAAATATATATCAACTCATTTTATATCAATTTTCCTCAAAAATAATAATAATAGCAAAAACGTTTAACATATGAAATATAAATATAATAATTTATGCCAGTAACAACTTCCAATGACAATATATATTTATAGTGTCGCGAAAAATTGTATACAGGTAACCCTCCTACAACGCGGTAGATAGGTTCCTAAAAATGCCGCGTTGTAGGAAATCGTGTTATAGGAGACATTAACTCGATAAAATATTCAGAATTTGGTTTTAAATCTCAAATTTGGTTTTTATATGGTATATATTTATATATTTTTGTATTTATTTAATGAGTCATAACAACATAATTTGATAACAAATTATTTAATAAAACAAAAAACAAACCAAAATAAAAATGGAAATTCAAATTTACTTAATATTTAATAAATCAAAACAAAAATAAAGTCACAACTTTTCACTTCCCTTCATCACTTAATATGATTAGAGTTTGTATCGAACTTCCTGGTTGTGATCGTCCTAATTCCAAATCCTATCAGATTCGATTACTGGTTTAAAAAAATCTTTTAATTGAAGTCTATATGCTCTTTTTTCGTAAATCTTTATAAATTTCTTGATAGGACAGATAAGTTATTTTGAAAATTTCGTTTAAATATTTCTGCTCTATCCCTTACACATAAAAACAATAAATGTTCAAAGTAAATTGTGTTATAAGAAAATTCCGTGAAGATCGCGTTGTTGGAAAATTTCCGCATTTTATGAATCGCGTTGTAGAAGTACCGCGCTGTAGGAGGGTTACCTGTACACACTTTAATGCCTCATAATTTTTAATTTATTTTTCTGATTTAAAATAATATTTCATATTAAACTAAATTCTATTAATTTTTTGCACTAAGTTCTCTGAATGAATCCAGTGCTCTGCCAATATCTTGTAAATATTATTCCTTCAATATTTTATTCTTCCTTATTATTTAAAATCTTAAATTGATTAATTTAAAATTTTTATTAACATTTTAAAAATTTAACTTAAAAACCTACAGTCTAATTTAATGTAATATATACCTTAAAAATAATCTAAATAAATCAAAAATAGAAAAATTGTTGATCCGGACTACTCTATAATAGTACTTTTATAATATTCTAGTGAAATCATCATAAATTATCCTTGATTACAAAAATATCGTTTGTTTTAATATTCATCTGCATAACAGCGCCAGAGAGTATATCTACAATTTATTGGTCAAATCATGCTACTGTTGAGTATCGAAGTCTGATTAAATTCTTTGTTTTTCAAGATTTTCAACACACAGATAAGTTGGTGTGTTCTTATATTACAAAATTTATTGACTTTTTTTAATTATATTAAGTGTTATCCAGTGAAATTTGGTATATATGTCTGAATGTGATTATTATTAAGAATAATTATTAAATTTCTATTTTTAAATTTCTATATATAAAATGTGACTGTCTGTATATCTGCATGTGCATATGTAACAACAAATCTACCCACTGTGTTCAACCAACCTGATCCATACTGACTACTTACAAAATAAGTTAAATCTCCCCCAGATTGGTTACTACTATAAAAATTTACAAAAATGTAATGTTATGTATGTTTTATCTTCTTTCCAAATACGTATGTTCCACTATCATCACATATATTGATTTCTATGTTGTTTATATATAAAGACGATACGACCGTCAAGAACGGGAGTAATTTACTAATAATAATTATCTGTTACAAATATTTGAAATATATTTTGAAATTAGTATTATTTTATGGAAACCTATCAAAAACGAAATCGAAAAGTTAATTTGTAAACAAAGTCCTTAAATTAGAAATTATTTTATCCAACTTCAATAATTCAAAACTTTCATTAATTTCTCTTGATTTTTTAATATTTAAAGTCAAATAATTTTCCCAGTGATGTTAAAATAGTAAAATAATAATAATAATAATAATAATAAATGCAATATTACAAATAATTTTTCACAATAATTCTAACCATATTACATTTGCAGTAAGAATAATGCATAAATTATATATTATCTTCAGTTGCAGACAAAGAATTACATATTTTAACATTTGTATAAATTAAGATTTACCATGAATTCTGTGATGATTTTGACAGTCTCGTGTGTAATCCTTTGCGAGCTATTTCAGCACATAAAAACAGTCAAAGAGAAAAGCTTTATGAATTCAGATGCTCAGTGGAGAAAATGCTCAATGATCAATCAGACACGATGGAACAAGTAAGAAATTAATTGTTCGCTACATTTAATGTTTTTGCAATAATAATATCATTAAAAATGTAATTAAAGCAAATATATATATATATATATATAATTATTTATAAATAAAGCTTAAAATGCATTTAATCAACATATTTTGAAGTAGATGTATTGGGTCACATTACTTTTTAATGATTGGGTAAATAATAAATAATAAAGGAATAATGTTTCAAAATTTGATCTTCTTTTCGTGTTTTGCGTCCTTAAAAAAGTTGTGAAAAATTGAAAAATGTTTCTTTTAAAGTTTTTGTTTCAAAGTTATAAAATTTATTAAGAATTTAATTATAACTATTTTTATTATAAAATTTATTATTTTCATTTTATAATTTCTGATGCATCTTGAATTACTTTATTTTCACAAAAAAACTAAAACCCAGTTTAACACTTATATATTTTGGGATTTTGATATTTGAAAGAAAAGTAAATAAGCAGAATAGAAAGAAATCTTCTAAAAATGAATAAATTTAACTATATTTTAATTTATATTGAATAAAGTTATGTTATTATTAAATATATTATAGTATAAAGTGATGATTTCTTGGTAGCAGCATATATTATTTAAAACAATAAAGTGATAATTTAAGCTTTTTGCTGCGAATAATGTATTAAATGAAAAAATTTTCGACTATAAGATAGTCCTTATCAATTGACAAGTATTATCTTATAGTCGAAATTTTTTTCATTAAATACATTATTCGTCGCAGCAAAAGGCTTAAATTATCACATTATTATTTTAAATATATTATATTATCAAAATAAAAGGTACCCTTAAATTCTCAGTTAAAAATTGACAAAAATAATCAAACTCCAATAATTCAAATCACACCTGAAAAATGGAATTTCAAAGTATATTTAATATTTAAAAAGAATATATTTCTGTTGGGGTTAGCGCAAAAACCAAAAAATTCATATATAAAAAGAAAGCATAACAAAAATGGGTAAAATCAATAAAAGTGCAAAATTAATTAAAATTTACTAAAAATCAATATTGAATGGGGTATCGGGTATGGTTGAACGCCAAATTGATAGACGAGTTCAGAAATTATAATAAAAATGTAATAAGGTGTTCACAGGGAAAGTTAATGCAAAAAAACAAATTAATTAATCGATAATGGAAAACCTGAGCCAATGGGAAGCCCGAGCGCCATAAGAAACTCGATTCGCATTGAGACCCGAGAAGTGAGATAAAAATAGGAATATTTTGAGCCCTTATCAAGGGTAAACAAATTAGAAACCCAAAAATATTGATTTAGAAAATTTAGCGCAATTTTCTAGGTAATTGGCCTCTTATGAAACGTATAAAAAGAGAGCTCAGAAGTGAACAAGCCGCCAGTTGGTCGAAGAAAAGAAAACTAGAAGTTCGGACAGAGTAGCAGGAAAAACCGTGAAGTCAGTATCAATTAAGTAACTTAAATCGAACGAACCAGAAGGGGACATCTCCCATTGGAAGATTCATCCCTACGTGAGATTTCCCGTAATATTGAAAGGTGCAAAAAGTGGCTGTATCAAGTGTGGTGGTTTTTTTTTTGTGTTGAGTGTTTAATTTATTTTCAAAGGACACGAAGTAGTCAGACAGTGATACCGACTTGTATTAATACCCAACATTTCCATCGAAACCACTTTATTATCATAATACATTTTAAAATAATAATATTAATATTAACAAAACTTTTTAAAACACTATAGAAAAAGAAAATTATTTAAATAAACAAATAATATTATTATCCATAAATCTTTTCAAGAAAATAAAATGAAACTTATTTATTTATAAATAAAAGATAATTATAAATTTTGAAAATATATCCTTTAATCATTTTTCTTTCATAATTTAGTTGCATAGAGAATACATTGACCAATACCAATTACAGCGAGAAAAATATGATCCGAAACTCATTCCTGGATTATTAAATGCCCATAATAATTATGTATTGCAATTAGTTGCCAGTAATAAAATGAAAGATCAGTATCACAGTCAAGCGTTGCCAAGTGTCCTTGACGTAAATATCATTTAAATTTTCGTTGAAAATTTTACTATTTTATTTTCAGGAATTAGAAACTATCCAAAGAGAAATCATTCAAATATTCCATTCGAGTTTATGTCATTATTCGGGTGCCACGGCAAAAAAAGTAAATTGAAAAATATTTTGATATTTCATACGATTAATTTTAATGTCAAATTTATTTCATTTAGTTTTTAGATGATAACAAATAGTATTTAAATTTTTAAGTATAATAATTAAAATATGATGAAAATATAATTGTTTGGTTTTTACTCTCTATATTAACTTCGCTGATATTTCTATGTTTGTATGTGCCATGCAAATTTTGTGAGTTCAAATTAACCTTCAAATTAATCCGTTATCGGATTAAGCTAAAATTTGGCAAAAATATTTTTTGTCGAGAATAGTGTATGCTATCAAAATTTTAATGGGTTAATTGAAAAATTATTGACATGTCAATATAAATTCTTATCTATTGATTAACTTCGGATTAAAGAGATAGCGTTATTATATATTATTTATATATTATTTAATTACATTCAAAATTTTTTTATTTATAAAAACTGACAATTTCTTATTATAATTTATTATAACTTATTGATGTTTAAAGTAAGAATTAATTTTTGTCAATTTTTCATATTAAATTTATTTTTAAATTCTGCTTTAAGTATTTTTCGTGGAAATCTAAGATTCCACAAGATTTCAATTTCATTTTTAAAAGAAAATGTAAAAGAAATTTAAAAGAAATGTAAATCTTCATTTTAAACCATATTTCGAAGCCAAATATATATATATATATATATATATATATATATATATATATATATATATATATATATATATATATATATATATATATAAAATTAACCAAAAGAACAAAACGTGACGATTGATAAATTATTTATGTACAAATTTAAAATAAAATTTTGGTAAAAATAAAAAATAATTGTAATTATAAACAGCACCGTCAACTAATTGACTTTCAAGATCAGATACTTTCATCTATTAAAGGTCTTTCAGCCAGATGAGCAAATAATAAATTTTGTTCGTCAACTTAATACAAATCAAGCAGTATCATATTGGAGACGTGAACAGTTTTTGCCTCCTGATGGTGACTGCCCAGAAGTTAGTAGAAATTATTATTATTATTTATAAAGAAATATTTTAGATTCTTGCTAGAGATGATGTGATATCAGACAAACTAACAGTCGAACCTCTTCAACATATTCGCTCAGGTTTGTTAAAAGAACAAAATGAACTTTTATCTTTCATTTCACAAAATGGTGATGTCATCAGTACCCTAAAAGGTTTAAAAACAAAGTAAGTTCAAAAGATTAGATCAATAGATGATCTTTTTTTATATCAATTGTAGTGGGTTCTCCTACAGTAGATCATTTGAAAAGTTATACGAATTGGATGATGACATTTGTAGAAAACAAAATGAAGTTAGAATGGCTCAAGTTCAAGTTGCTGGTGTAATAGCACAAGTAAAATTAAAATTTAATTTAATTTTAATAATTGAATAATTCTGTTTAATAATTTCCGATGCTATTAATTAAGGAAGGAAAATCAAAAACTACAGCTTTTTTTCTTTTTTTTAATTAAAAAATATATTTAAAAAAATTGATTAATTGCTTTGAAATAAATAAATTAATTTTAATAAAAATAATTATGTTCATAAAAAATAAACTCTAAATTAAATATTAAAAATAATCGCCAACTTTTTCCTTAAACTTTTGAATGTCACAAAAACAGTCTAGGGCTTAACACCTCGGCAAATCATTATGACACAAATAACCATAAGAAATATGAGGAGTAAGTTGAATTCTTTCGAGGGTTCCAATTTCTAAAAATAAACTGTCAATGTCTTTAAACCTTTTGTTCGTTACAAAATGCAAAAGCTTAATTTCTTTTTAAAAGCTCTTTTCCAGTGTCATTGGCTTGATTCAAAACAACCTAACGCTGTATTCAAAAATTGATATCAAAAACCAACCGATCAAGTAGTTATGTGGTTAATGGGACATAAGAATTAAACGGGAAGAATTCAGTTGTAAAGATTTATGTAAATGATCATTTAAAATGATAATTTAATGACTAAAGAAAGAGTCCAATTTATCATTAAAATCAAACGAGATGAAATATATCAAATGGGGCCACAATTTAGATGAAAAATCTTTTAATGTTTCATCCAAATTAGGTTTCATCAATCAAAATCATTATTATAATTATACATTTTTAATTATCTATCCAAACAAACCTGTATCAAAATTAGTTTGTATATAATTTTCAGTATAATAATAAATATATTCAAGAGTATAAGTTTTGTAGAAATGTGTCAAAATTATTTCACTATACATACTTGAATGGAATATTTAAAATAAAGTTCTTAATTATATTTTCGTTTGTTTAAATAAATGTACAATTTCCTTCATCTTCATTTCTTTCCCACTATAGATCAATGTTTTCTAAAGCAGAAATTAAGACAAAATAAATTTTTATATTTATTTAGAGATGAAAAAGTAACTTTAATACATGATTATAAAATGCACAATAATTTTAGATTATTTTGTGATCGGTAAAAAACTACAAAAGAAAATAGAGAAATAAGTTTAAATTACAATTATAGTGACAATTTACTAATTAAATTTATTAATTCAAATTACATACAAATTTAATAGTTTACTAATTTTTTTATTATTATTATCTTTTTTAGAAATTATTTTTTAAAATTTCAAAATGACCTGATTATTATGAAGAACAAAATAAGTTCATGAGTTTGATTATTCTAGTAGAACAAATTAATATTATTAAAATTTTAATGTTGCTCAATATTAGCATTTAATTTCTCATAATTCTGTAGTTTGTGGAAATAAGAATATATGGTCAATATAGTTTCAAAATATCAAGAGAAATAATATGATTTCAAATGCAATATAATTTGTTTTAATTCACTGAAATTTAGTTCTATCGAGACTGACAGAAACTTCCGTTCATTTTGAATAGTTTCAATAACAACTTACAAACTTGGCTTGATTTTATAGATTTTTAAATAAGACTAATTTCTACCAAATTTTTTTTTATTTATTATTTTAAATTAATTTACTTATACTAAAATCACATATATAATCTTGAAAAGCTTTTCTTTCTTCTTTGAATTTACTAAATTTTATATTCTATTTTTGAAACTTTAAAATTCTCTAGAACTTCACAAAGAAATGAAGTAATTTTTTACCTATATCAAATTTAAGAAACTTTCCTTGGCATATTGTATAGAAAATAGTTTTCTGATGTATTTTAATAAAACAATATTACATAAAATGGTACGGACAAAATGGTATGAGGAAATAATGGTATTAGACAAAATGGTACAGTCTATCTAAAGTGACATGGTATTTATTAAAATGCATTTTTATTGGTTATCTATCAGTCTAGTTCGTTTATTTTTTATTCATTTTGTCCATGCCATTTAATCCTATAATCCTAATATTATTTTGTCCGTATCATTTTGTCCCGCCATCCATAAAATTGATTTAAAGGTTTGTGTTAAATAAAAAAAGAAATTTGATCAATAGTCGTAATGAAAATAATTGAAAGCATATTTTAATTTTCCTAAGGGAAGTTTCAGTTAAATATTTGTAATTTTGTTAACACTCAATGCTTCCCGGTCAACCAGAATAATTATATATATTATAATATATTATAATTATATTATAATTATAATTATAATTATATTATATTATAATTATAATTATATATACTTTATATATACTTTATATACATCAATAATTCCAAACTAATTTCATCTATCTGTCGGTTTCCTGAGGTTTCTTATAAAAATTAATTTAATTTATAACTTTAATTTTCATTGATCCTTTATTTTTCAACGATAAATTTTAATTAATTAATTATTTAAATTTATTGTCTTTAATCTTTATAAAAACTGCACCATCAATTCAATTATCTAATTGATATTTGTTTTTCTCCGACCACCAGTTTCATTTTCCCCAAAAATAGACTGAGTTTGAAATTTAATTAATTCATTTTTAATTAATTTGCACAGTTCTAACAATTCTTAATAATTTTTATTTACAAAGATCAAAACATATTAAATGCAACAAAAAATATAGTTTCAAATTTAAAAAGGATATTTAGGATATTTCATTTTAAAAATTTCACCTTGAAATTTATTTTTAAATAACGAGTTGAAATAAATGCCTAGATTTTTAAAATTAATTCTACATATAAATATTTATTTTAATTTCATTGTACTTTCAACATATTCATTAGCAGTATATATATATAAATTACTTTTTAACCAGTTATGGCGATGTGAGTAACTTATTAATCACAATCATTACGGTCATGTCACTAATATAATTAATACAATTATTTAAATATAACTCTAATTCATTTAATAATATATTCTTATTTATCTTAAACATGCTGAAATTAAACTTGCGATCACTTTTGTATATTTCANTTTTGTATATTTCAGTAGTGAACAAAATCCCAAAAATAGTTCGGCTAAAGAATTACGATATACAATTATACATTTTCTTGATATAATATTCAAAATTTCCAATTATAAATATTAACTATATGTAAATTATTATACCAATAATGTAAAACCACACTATAGATTAATTTTTAATTCAACTTAATATATACAATAATAATATAATATCATTTATCTTCTATTCATTTTTGACTATAGATCAATGTTTCAACTTTCAATAATGCGCTTTCTTGAGATTTTTCCTTTTAAAAGGCATTGTTGAAAATTTGTGTTAATTAGAAAACTAAATAATAATAACTTTCAGTTATATCTATCATTTAAATATATATAAAAAATAATTTTTACTTTTAAAATGTTTGTCTTTTAGCTTTATTAAAAATATCATTCTTTCTAAGATTGACCCTGGATTCCTTACAATACAGAACAACATGTGTCGAAAAAGTCAATTATTTTTATTGACAAAACAAGTTTAAACTTGAAAAGATTAATTAATTTAAAACAATCAGCGCATAATTAAAACTAGAGCTATTTTATATAATAATGTATTTTCTAAACACTGATGACAATTTTGCGTGCATGACATATTTAGATAAAAACAGGAGCCATTTATGTTTTATTATTATTAATTATGATTTAGAAACCTGTTTGTCTGAAATAGCAAAAACACTAGAATGGTAAGGTTGGATTTCTAAAATTTGTAAAGTGTTTTCTATCTTGAATTTCTATACTAACACAGCTATTTCTAACTCTTGACATCATACCCTTCATTAATTTTGGAACCTTGAAAAATCTGTTTCAATTAATATTATATTATTTTTCCAAACCAGCACAAACGCCATTCAAGTGTTTTTAATGCATTGATAGTTAAAGAAGTCATCATCTGTATTACTGAAAATTAGTGTGACAGTGAATTATACGTTATTGTCTGCCAAACATGTTGAATACTGAAAAGTATGGAAATAAACTTACTATAAATGAATAATGTTTAATTACCTTAATTTTTTCGGCTTTTTTATAAAAATCATTTTTCTCATTTTTCACACTGATATAGGTAAGGGAATGTGAAATTAATTAATAATAAACAAAATACTCTGAAATCGGTGAGTAATGTTATATATGAAATATAATTATTACTGCTTATTCTGAATAAAAATATTTTTTATTAAACGGAAAATAAAATATTGCCATCTTCTTAGTTAACATATGTAAAAATTAAGACCAGAATTAATGGGAAAAATTATTGTTAGTTGTGAAAAAAATTTTTAAAGGTGACATAAATAAATTTTTATTTAAATTTTTTAATTTAGCTAAATTATGAATTTTTATATAATAAAACAGAAAAAACCCCATTATCTTACATGTTTTGTTTAAATCAGTAACAGTAATAAGAAGCCCATTAAAATGAGACTGTGAAATGTCGTACAAGTTTATAACATATATTAAAACTCATAAATCTAAAAAAAATATTTATATTAAAAACTTATTTAAAAAAATATAAAAAAATTAATTAATTAAATATAAATATTAATATTAATGAAATTTTTTTAATTTATCATGAATAATATTGGGATTTCATATTTTCAAAATATTTCTACAACAGTGATTGGTCATTTTAATGGTGAATTTTTAAAGATTAGTTAATTAAATATCCCATCTCAAATTTTAAACTGAGATCTGTTTCATTAAAATCCTCATAATTTTTTAATTAAATATTTTCAGTTGCAGCATATTGATAACAAAAAATTTTCGGGATTTGCTTTGAAAGACGAGGAAGACACGGGCATGAAAAGAATATGGAAAAAAGCTGTGTTTTCCTTGAAGAGAGATAAAGTAGCTATGATTTATAAATTATTTTATTTCTTCTATTTAAAAATATAGGGCAGTAAAAATCAGAGTATTTTAAAGAATATTAAGAAAGAATCTTTTCGTCCGGCAAGCAGTCCTTTACAAAACACATTTCAAAATGATGATTCGAGTAAATTTTATTAAATAAAAATAAATAAAATAATTAAAAAATATTATTTAAAACAAACATTTAATCAAGTTTGCTTTATATGTTTAATTAATTCAAGGTCATTAAATGTTTGGGAAAATTATGCCGGTAAACCTTTTCCTCAAATATATAATCGCGAAATAATGTGCAGATTTGACGTTACCCTGCTTTTATGTAGTTCTTCAAAGACCATAAATTTCAATTAAAGTATTCTTTTTTATTTCATCACAAATTTTTCATGGAATAAAGTAATACTTTTTGACATCATACTAGATTGAGAAACGTTTTTGCAGATGTTTACAGTGAAACAAGAACTTTAAATGACCTTCTCGTGCTGGAAATTTGAAATAATGTTTTTCTTTTTTCTATTTTTCCTTCACTCACTTTGACCTCTAAAATGATATATTCCTTCTATAATTTTATGTTACTTTGATATATTCAATATGTATAAAAACAACTTTATTCACAGCCATATCTAGAGTTTGCGGCGCCTATGGCAAACATTTAAAACGGCGTCTACTATCACAACTATATAAATCATATAAAAATGATCATATAAAAAAAATCATCATAACTATTCAATTTGAAATTATTGCATTTGTTGATTTTTAACAAAAGCAATAATTTCAAATCAAATCATTTCAACAAATTCAATGCTTAGCAAATTTTTAAATTTAATTTAATTTTTCTTGCTTTAATGTTTGCAAATTCGTTGATTATGTCATTAAAATTTGTTTCTTCAAACAAATCATATTCGTTTATTGTTTCATTTCCGAATGCAAGTAATTTTTAATGACCTTAAGTTTGGTAGCACTTCTCTCTCCACTAGCCACAGTTACTGGAATTGTTAGTAAAATTCGTAGAGCAACATAAATCTTTGGAAATGTTTCACACAAATCAATTGCTACAATTTCCTTTAAAATTTCAAATTGATGTAAAGAGTTCAAAATTTTAAGCAGCTCCGCACTTTGAAATTAAAGCATTCAATTTCTTTCAGCATCTCACTGCAATCCAATTCTGAATACTTTAAACAAAAATCTTTTTTATGGTTTATTTTTTATACTTACTTTTTAATAAATATTAATAATTACCAACTTGTATTTATGAACTATTGATTTTTAAGTTAAAAAGATTTTCAAAGTCTATTTAAAAAATTATTCGTTTAATGTTGACCATTACTTCATTTGAAAATTGACATTTGACATTTTTCATTATAATGTTCAAGGTAGTGTTTTTCAAAAAAATAAGCATAGCGTGTTTTTTAAATATCGGAACCATTTTTTTCACTTTCAGGGTTTAGCAAATTAACGAAAAAATAATTTTGAAGAAATTTACCGTATTTCTTGCATATAACTCACGAGTTATTTCAAATTTTAAATACCACGCAGGGGTGCGGGTTATATCAAACATTTTTTACAAGTATTGGTTAATTTATTATATTGGTTAGTTTGAAAATGTAAAATGAGTGAGTGCCTTTTGTGAGGGTCTTTTATTTAACGCCCATGGCAGGAGCCATGTTTGCCATACCCTAGCTACGGCTCCGACTTCATTAAAATGTTATGAAATAAAAATTATACGAGATAGAAATCTATCCAATCAGAATAATGTCAACAATTCTATAAAAAAGCATTTAAAAAAATCAAAAATGTGAAATCTAATTGATTTCACTTAGAGTCAATAATGACAATTAATATATCAATTGTTTTGGTCGATAAATTATAAATAATTTAAATATTTTGATTATATTAAGTAACAAAATTTTCATTTTTATTAGAAATTAAACATAACAATTCAAAATATTATTAATTAATGCTACGTGAGTGATGGGAGCATTTGTGAAATCCTTTTATATAATTTAGGAATCAAGAAATTATCAGAATCAAAATAGGAGTTTAAACAATTGCCTAATTTTGTTTTATTAATTATAATTAAAATCTTGATTATATTTTAGAGAAGTGGCGTAGCTAGAAATTTTGGGCTCCTATGTAATGAGTCATAGATGGGCCCTCTATACTGCATACACAAGTGAAATTGGTGCAGAGCACCATAGCGCCGCAGGAAAAAAATTTTGGCCTCCTTTGGAAGCACAATTGAATTAGACCAGGGTTTCCCAAATGTTTCCTGCGACGGAACACTTCATAACTCTCGAAATTTTGATGGAACACCTTGTTTATTTTGTACGGTATGAGACCAGTGGCGTAGGCCTACCCAAGATTTTTTTAAGGGGGAAGGGAGAGTGTTAATTGAAAGAAGGACTTATAGTTACAGAGGAGTTTTGCGCCGCAGACAAAACATTTTTTGGGTCCTCTTTTGAAAGACGATTTAATTAAATAATTAGATCTCAATATACAATATAACAGTATAAATCGTTTTAAAATGATAGTAATGTATCAGGGACAAATGTGTATAGCCGACAAGCGAAACAATTTTTTCGACCCCTATATGAATGGGCGATTTACTTAGATAACTAAAGTTGCTTGCTTATATTGTATATAATTAGCGAGGGAGAGGCAGAGGGGATTGCATAAATAGCTAAATGCAGGTAAATAATGTACTTAATGGAATAAGTAAACAAAACAGTGGAGCTTTATTACATAAAACCACAAATCGATCATTTGGAGGTCCCTGTTGACTGGTGCCGACCTTGTCGTTGTTTGACATTGTTTTCTGAAGATGCATTGCTTACTCTTGCTATATCGTAGCTACGCCACTGTTTTAGAGTCATC
>CAUHTR010007669.1:49386-89027 GCA_959609185.1 Schmidtea polychroa | reverse complement strand
TACCATTTAATTAAAATATTCTTGGATTCATAACAATTTTTATATAGTTGATACATATACCAATTATTTTAATATTTAAACTAGAAACATAAATAATTCTTAGGTAATATAGTAGTTTTAGTTAAATTATAAATATTTCTGAAATTTTGTGTATTTGACAACCAAATTAATCAATAAAAGCCATAGCATATTGTAAGTGTATATATATATATATATATATATATTATGAATTATCGACAAAATATTCCGTCCCCCTAGTGTATTTAGTTCGTAAGGGTACTGGTCACATTCAACATGTCGCAACGGGGTGTATATTAATTAAGGCATATATATTAGTTAAAAATTCTTAGGTAATTTAGTGAGAAGAAATGCATACTCATTAATAACAACATATATCATTGATAATTTGTAGAAAGTCTTTATTATTTCGCGAGTAAATTCTGTTTTTTTCGAGTCAAAAAGAATCATAATAGAAACATGATCATTGGTTTATCATCTAACCACTTAGGGTGCTTAATTAGTTAGAAATATAGGGTTACAATTCTTTCTAATTTAATGAGATGATCATTGGGTGTAAGAGATCTTTGCTGAGAAATATATGATTAACATTTTTAAATAGGGATTTTGAGTAACTTTTACCAAAATAGGGGATATTTTGTGCAAATTAAATTAAGAATATTCGGTTAACTTTGTCATTTTTAGTCATTTTAAAATAATATTAGCAAAGTAATTTAGCAAAAATCATTGAAGATTTATCCAGACCGATAACAAATTCTTCCTTTTACCCTTTATTCAACCGATTTAATTTCTAGAAATCTAATTAAAATCATAAATCTCCTTCAATAAGATAATTTTCTTTAGGTTTTGGTCAATTTCCAAACTTTTAAGTAAATATTCTCAAGTTTTGTCACTGATATCCATACAATGAATAAAATAACTTCTTAAATAAAATAAATTAAAGCAATAACCTTTGATACTCAATCCCCATTAATGCTAACGATTAAAATATTTCATTGTTTTTCAAAACCAAGTATCATTAACCCTAAACGACTAATAAAACAGTGGATAATTATAAAAACTGGATCTAAACATAAATACTGTGCAATAACATCATCACAACCTAATAAACGATAGTAATTTCATTTGAATATTAATAATTCATAGCTAAATACTGACATGTTCCTTGATATTTTACCAATAAGAACATTGTCGATTTAATAGTGATTTCAAACATTCGCCTTAACCGATCCATCACGACAACTATTCCTACCCTTTAAATACCCCCTTAAAAATCCATATATTACCATCTTACTGAACCTTCTACTAAAATCCAATCGACTTAAATATATCAGCTCTTTAATATATCAATTCTCTTAAAATACCTAGAAATTCTTCAAATATGAATTTTATTTAATTGTACAAAATCCTTCCATTGAATAATTTATTATCTAAATTCATGCCAGTAAGAGCCCACTAAAAGATTCAACGTTCACTAAAAATCAATATTTTTACAAATATTCACGACATTTTACATCGAATACCTAACTAGCAGATGAAATATTGATGTCATAATTCTTTCATCGATTCAGCCAATATATAGCAATTATAAACGTCGATTATCTTCAAAATCACAAATTTCAGTATATTTTCCAATAATTTTTCAAGTAGATTTCAAATATATCATCATGATAAAAATTAGTGGTATTCAACTTTAGATTTTCAAATTTTTAAAGTGCATCAAATATTTAGTAGAAAATATATTCAAAAAATTAATTTAAGTCAATATCATTACAAAGTCAACATTAAAAATTAAAGTAATAATCACTTGATTTTGTTAAAAACTATAATTATAACCTAACTGTCATTAAAATAATTTTCATTTTTACAATAAAAAGCAAGTCAATAAATATTCAAAAATTATCAAGAAATTAATTAAATTGTCTTAGAATTAACATAAATATTTAAATACAATTAAAAGAAATATTTGACGGGAGGATATAAGTGCTAATAATTAGTGAAATCGAGAACCGGCGGCTATAAAGTGATGAGGATATATAAAGAAAACTATTTCTATTATAGAGTACTAACGAATTAAAATATTTTAATAATGTGATAAACTTTTATTTAATAAAGATATTAATCCCCAATGATATTTATGATTTTAGTGAACTTTGATCTTTTAGTGGGCTCTTACTGCATGAATTTAGATAATAAATTATTTCAAGGAAGGATATTTGTAACACATTAAATAAAATTCATATTTTGAAGAATTTTCTAGGTATTTTAAGAGAATTGATATATTAAAGAGCTGATATAATTTAAGTATGATTGATTTAGTGAAGTTCAGTTAGATGGTAATATATGATTTTTAAAGGGTATTTAAAGGGTAGAAATATTTAGTGAGGGATCGGTTAGGCGGAAATGTTTGAAATCTCTATTTAATCGACAATTTCTTATTCTGGTAAAATATCAAAGGAACATAGTCAGTATTTAGCTATGAATTATTAATAATTCAAATGAAATTATATCGTTTATTAGGTTGTGATGAATGTTATTGCACAGTAATATTATGTTTTAGATCCAGTTTTTATTAATTATCCACTGTTTTATTAAGTCGTTTAGGGTTAATGATCACTTGGTTTTGACAATGAAATATTTAAATCGTTAGAATTAATGGGGATTGATATCAAGGTTATTGCTTTAAATATTTTATTTAAGAAGTTATTTTATTCATTGTGGGGATATCAGGACAAAACTTGAGAAATATTGACTAAAAGTTGGAAATGACAACAGCTAAAGAAAATTGATCTTATTGAAGGAATTTTATGATTTTAATTAGATTTCTAGAAATTAAATCGGTTGAATAAAGGGTAAAGGGAAGAATATTGTTATCGGATGGATAATCTTTCAATGATATTTTGCTAAATTACTTGCTAAATATTATTTTAAATGACTAAAAATGACAAAGTTAACCAATATTCTTAATTATTTGCACAAAATTATCCCTATTTGGTAAAAGTTACTCAAAAATCCCTATTAAAAATGTTAAAATATATTTCTCACAAAGATAATTACACCCAATGATCATCTCATTAAATTAGAAAAGAATTGTAACCCTATATTTCTAACTAATAAGCACCCTAATTGGTTAGATGATAACAAATGATCATGTTTTATTATGACTTCTTTTTGACTCGAACAAAGACAGAAATTTACTCCAAATAATAAAGACTTTCTACCAAAATTATCAATGAAATATATGTTGTTCATTAATGATTATGCATTGCTCACTAAATTACCTAAGAATTTTTAACTAATATACATATGCCTTAATGAATATACCCTTGCGACATGTTGAATGTGACCAGTACCCTTACGACAAATACACAAGGGGGACCAGAATATTTTGTCGGATAATCATAATATATATATATATATATATATATATATAAAACTACAATATGCTATGCTTTATTGATTAATTTGTTGTCAAATACATCAAAATGTCAATAATATTATAAATTAACTAAAAATACTATATTACCTAAGATTATGTTATGTTTCTAGTTAAATAATTAAAATAATTGGTATATGTATCAACTATATAAAAATTGTATGAATCCAAGAATATTTAATTAAATGGTACAACTAAAAACATGGATTTCTAACTAAATGGTAAATTTATCTGGAAATATTTTACTTAAGAAATTCCTATATTAAAATAAACCTTTCACTAAATTGCCTAAAAATTTGCTTATATGGTATTGTTAAATAAAATAATCATAATGATAAATTAAAAATAATAATAATATTATGTCAGGGCATGAAAAAAATAATATATGACTAATAAATTGCAATACAAGTGCATAATTAACAAAGACTTTGCAATAAAATGGGCAGATTAACAAAGACACTAGAAATATTATCTTTGCATTTTGACGAAGATGATTATGGCAGTAAAATCAGAGGGAATCAATGGACAGAAGGAAATGCATCATTATGATTTATAATAATTGTAAATATAATTGTATATTAATTGAAAATTTCCATATATATAAATAACCTACTATATAAAAAATTAATACAAATATTAAAACAAAATGAATATGTTTTAATCAAAAAGTATACAATAAAACAATAAATTTATAAAAACAAATTAAAACATTTATTTCCGAAAAAATAATAACCAATACATCCAGCATCTTCATGGTCTTGCGAAGATCTTTTTCCAATTTTGATGAACTCATGGGTATCCTTCATCATATCATCACCATTTGAGGAGTTGACCCAATATATTTAATTGACCAAGATGATTTCATATTATTCAATGTTTGAATTTTTTTACATTATAGTACCGTCATTATGTATGGTAATAATTCATTTGACTTTGATATTGTATTGATTTGTATTGAGAACTTACTGTATATAGTATGATATTCATTAATCAGTGTTGAACAGGCTTGACAATTGTGAACATTCTTTTCGTGACACTTAGAACAAACAATTACGTGACCACACGGTAAATACAAAACCGAAACTTGATTTTCTTTACAAATTGAACAAGTCAAATACCTTTTCTTAACATCGTTCAGTTTTTTTTTTTCGTTTGCTTATTTTCAATCAAATCGGTTTTTGCTATCCATTCATAAATCAAATTATAGTGTTTTCAAAATGTAGAAATTGTAACCATGGTTGAACCTTCAAATGTTTAAGTAACATCATATTGTATAACATAAGCATGACTAGTACCCTTGCAACATGTTGAGTGTGATCAGTACCCATAGGGGGACAAAATATTTTGTCGGATAGACTAGGAGCATATATAATAATAATAATAATAATAATAATAAATAATAATAATAATAATATAATAATAATAATATACTTTGAAAATAAATAATAAGAAATTTGAAAATAATTTTGAAAATGATAATAATAATATTTTATAAATAAATAAGAATTTGAAGAAAATAATCATGAAAATATGAAAATCGTGAAAATTATGAAGACGTTAAAAATTATGAATTATGAATTATGAAGTAAATAATAATAAAACATCGAAAAATAAAATAATAAGAACTTCGCAAAAAATAATAATAATAGTAATAATTATAATAACAATACTAATAATAACTTTGAAAATAATTTGAAAATAATTCTTGAAAATAATACTTGAAAAATATTCGATGAAAAGTTTCTGAAATAATCATGAAAATGTTGAAAATCGTGAAAATATTGAAAATGATGAAAACGTTAAAAATTATGAAAATGTTTCTAAAAATAATCATCAAATATTGAAAATCGTAAATTGATGCAGAAAATAAAATAATAAGAACTTCGCAAATAATAATAATAATAATAGTAATAATACTAATAATAATAATAATAATAATAATAATAATAATAATAATAATAATAATAATAATAATAATAATAATAATAATAATAATAATAATAATAAATAGGAGTTTTACAACATTAATTTCACAAAATACACTGAATGAGATTCATCGATTATGACACCACAACTCTGACATCTACTACAGTTTTTCAAACATATGGAACAAATAATGATATGACCTTGAAATAATAATATTTTGAAAAATAATAATATGACCTTGAAATTAATAATATTTTGAAGAATAATAATATGACCTTGAAATTAATAATATTTGAAAAATAATAATATGACCTTGAAATTAATAATATTTTGAAGAATAATAATATGACCTTGAAATTAATAATATTTGAAAAATAATAATATGACCTTGAAAATAATAAAATTTTGAAAAAATAATAATATGACCTTGAAAATAATAATATTTTGAAAATTAATAATATTTTGAAAAATAATAATATGACCTTGAAAATAATAATATTTTGAAAAATAATAATATGACCTTGAAAATAATAATATTTTGAAAAATAATAATATGACCTTGCAAATACTAAAATAATAATTATAAAGTTATAATAATGTTTATAATTATAATAATAATATTAATACCCTTGCGACATGTTGAATGTGACCAGTACCCTTACGACAAATACACATAGGGGGACAGAATATTTTGTCGGATAAACTCGGACTATATAATAATAATAATATTGATTAAAACTTCGAAAATAATAATTTTGAAAATAACATCTTCCGCGCGGGCGTTATATCTTTCCCAATAATAATGATAAATTAAATTATTACGTAATCAACAATTAAAACAAAATAAATATTATATAATCAACGATTTAAACAAAATTAAATTATTGAGTAATCGATAATTAAAACAAAATATATTATTATTACATAATCAACGATTTAAACAAAATTAAATTATTATGTATTCGATAATTAAAACAAAAAATAAAAATATTGTTATATAATCAATGATTTAAACATTATTAAATAATTACGTATTCGATAATTAAAACAAAAAAAAATAAAAATATTATTATATAATCAACGATTTAAACAAAATTAAATTATTACGTATTCGATAATTAAAACAAAAAATAAAAAATTATTATATAATTAACAATTTAAACAAAATTAAATTATTACGTATTCGATAATTAAAACAAAAAATAAAAATATTATAATATAATCAACGATTTAAACAAAATTAAATTATTACGTATTCGATAATTAAAACAAAAAAAATAAAAATATTATAATATAATCAACGATTTAAACAAAATTAAATTATTACGTATTCGATAATTAAAACAAAAATATTATTATATAACCGCTGGAACAAAAAATAAATGTCTTTGTTACTAAAAATAGAACGACCTTAGCGAGTCATCGGATCAATGATCGGATCAAAAATGTTACTAAAAATATATTAAAAATGTTACTAAAAATAGATGTCTTGGTTACTAAAAATAGAACGACCTTGGTGACTCAGCGACTGACTCATTGTCTTTGTTTAAATTACCTTGATAATTAAAACTTGATGATAATGATAATAATAATAATAATAATAATATATAATAATAATAATAATAATAATAATAATAATAATAATAATAATAATAATAATAATAATAATAAATTTTGAAAATATCTTCAAAATAATAATAATACTAGTGATAATAATAATAATAATAATAATAATTATAATAATATTATTAATAATAATAAATAATAATAATACATTTGATAGTAATAAATTAATAAATCCCATGGGCGAGTCATTGTCTTTGTTCTGAAAATGATGAGTCATCGATGACTACTTTTGTATTACCGTGGTTTTGATATCTATATTATAAGGTTTGAAAAATTTAACCTTGGATCCTTGGACTCTTTGACCTTCAAATTTGGACCATCATACTCATCTTTAAATTACCTTTTGTTTTGATATGTATATTATAAGGTTTCTAATTTTTGAACCTTGGACCCTTTCGAGGGTATGACCTTCAAGGGTATGATTATCATACTCACCTTTGAATTACCCTTTTATTTGACATGTATATATCTATATGTATAATTTTAAAGGTTTTGGACACTTTGAAGGTTTGAAGGTTCAGGACCATTCATAAATCTTTGAAAGTATGACCATGATACTTACATCTCAAATACCTTTTGTTTGATATGTATATTATAAGGTTTTAAAATTTTTGACCTTGGACCCTTGGACCTTCGAACTCACCATCAAAGTCCTTTGAATGATATATATTATATGATTTGAAAATATTTAATTTTGGACACCCTTTGAAGGTTATTGACCCACCATATACCTTCGAGGGTATAGCCATTAGATAGACCTCTCAAATACCTTTCGACTGATATATATATATTATAAGGTTTGAAAAAATTCGAAGGTTTTTGACCCTTTGAAGGTTATTGACCAACCATATACCTTCGAGGATATGACCATCATACTTACCTCTCAAATACCTTTCGACTGATATATATATTATAAAGTTTGAAAAAATTCGAAGGTTTTTGACTCTTTGAAGGTTATTGACCAACCATACACCTTCGAGGATATGACCATCATACTTACCTCTCAAATACCTTTCGAATGATACCCTTGTGTGAAGGTTTGGCCTTATTTGACCTTTGGAAATTTAAATATGACCTTGACCTTAAAACACGACCTTGACCTCGATGAGTCATGTGACCTTGGATGAGTCATCGGGTGAGTCATATGACCTTGAATGAGTCATAGGTGAGTCATACGACCTTGAATGAGTCATCGTATGGGTCCATATGACCTTGAATGAGTCATCGGGTGAGTCATGGTCTTTGTTTCAATGACCTTGATGAGTCATATGTCTTTGTTTAAAATTTGACCTTGAAAAAAAATATTTTTAATGGCGGTGGGAGGGGGAGGGGGGAGGGGGGTATGTCTTTGTCCCAGAGGGCCGCTGGTTTAGTGGGCCGCTATCCCTCTACTATTATTATTATTATTATTATTATTATTATTATTATTATTATTATTATTATTATTATTATTATTATTATTATTATGAGGAAGTTGATAGATTCTTAAATATTTAATTAGAAATTTTGTTAAATTTAAAGAAATATTTTTATTGAAAAATATTATAAAAGGAAAATTGAAATTGGTTTAAATAACAAAAATAAGAAAGACAAGTTTTTAAGTGTAAAATTTATTGAATAAAATTTATGGAATTATTTAGTGATTTGCAAACAGATATTAATGTTGTAACGGATGAGAATCCTAATATGGTGGCAGCGGTAAACACCGACGCGATTATCGATAGATTATTGCCAAAGGTGTTCTGTCAAGGTGATGACTTGGAAAAATTTATTAGAAGATGCGAGATTTATTTCGATGCTAAAGGCATCAATAAAAAAGAACAGGAAAGATTGACTGCATGCATGATCGACGTGGATCTATTGGAGAAATATGCGAAGACAGTTAAAAAAGCAGAAGGATTTCAAGCCAGATTACGAATGACATTTGATTACGAAAGAGACATAATAAATAATATGGAAAGTTTATTAAATTATAAAAGAAGAGGCGAAGAAATTGAAACATATTTTAAAAAAGTGGAGGACTTTGTCGACAAGTTGTTTGAGAATAGAGAATTCACCAAAGAGAAAATAACAGCAAAGATGTTGATAGTATGTGCTGAGAAGAAAGAAATTGAGAAAGAAGTAATATTGCGGAAGATAAAAAGCACAGAGGAAATAAAGGAAACATTAATTCTGATGGATAAAGTAGACAAACACAGAGATCAGATAAACGCTATGAAAAGTTATGCAAGAGTGGTCTATCAGTATCCACAGAGAAGAGGACAGTACTTGCAGAAAGATGAAAGAGAAGAAGTCAGGCGACGAGAAGAACCAGAGTGCTGGCTATGCCACAAAATAGGCCATGCGAAAATAGAATGTCCAGTAAGAAGTAAGATAGAGAGCTGGACGTGTCACAGAAGCGGACATATAAGTAGGAATTGTCCAGATAAAAAGTGCAAAGATATTTTGGTTGTGGGAAAGAAGGTCATATAAGAAGGTTATGTCAAGAAATACGGTGTAAAAGATGCAACAGAAATGGTTATAGATCTGAAGAATATTATACAAAGTCGAGTTACAAGAAAACGATAGAGAAACAAAGACCGACATGAAACAGTTACAGCTGGATTAATGGAATCAAAGAAGAAGAGGAAATGGAATCGTGCGTAGAGACAAATGAAGGTAATTTTAGTAGGACGTACCCAAACAACATGGCTCCACCAGTAGAGGAGTTGGTTGTAGCCATATACTAACAGAAAAGTGGATGGAATATCCTCAAGGGGTAAAAAAGTGGAAGAATGTAGAAACGGTAAGTGAGAAAGTATAGGGGTTCCTAAGGAGAGAAAAGTTTGAAGAGGAAGTGGAAAGAATTGGAACAATTGAAACGGGGCAGGAGGTAGAAATTGTATATAACAAGCTACAGGGAAGACCTAGTGTAACAGTAATGATTAATTACGCACGAATAAACGTAATGAGTGTGAACTGTTTTAACAAGTTACGAGGACAAAAATTGATGAGAAGCGACGATAAGTTACGATGTGCAAACGAAAGTACGATAGAGACAATTGGAAGAACAAAGGTAAAAGTAACTATCGGAGATATTTCCAAAGAAGATAGATTCATTGTGGCGGAGAAAGTGACACTTGAGGTGATTGGAGGTGATTGAAGCATTTGGATATAGGCTGGCAAAAAAGAAAGATATCGAATCTAGTGAAAAAGACAAGAACTATATTTGTAGCATTGAAGCAAAATTCGGCATGCAAATAAAGGATGGAGAAAGATTGACGCGAGCGTTGGAACATCTAAAGATTAATGAAGATAGTAAATTAAAGGAAATAATAACGAACAGTGGAAACGTGTTTATGGCGGATAAATGGGATGTGGGTCGAACGCATTTAGTAAAATATAAGATAATTACAAGAGGTGAACCAATAAACATCAAACCATATCGTCAACCATTGAATTTGGAAACAAAAATTGAAGAAGCAATACAAAATTTGTACGAAAACGGGACTATCTTATAGTCGAAAAATCTTTCATTAAATACATTATTCGCAGCAAAAGGCTTAAATTATCATTTTATTGTTTTATATTATTATTATTCTATTATAATTATTACTATTATTATTATTAGAAGCAATAACATTCAATTCTTCTGTCATCAAATAAATTACTAAAATCCAAAATTATATGTCATTAAATCTGCTTATATAAACAAATGTTCTTGGGACATTTTCTTTTTATAAATTTTAATTTCAACCAAATATCAACATACCACATTCATACTTGAATTGCAATTTTATTAAAAATTATTGTATTTCAAAATTAAAATTAAAATATTCATTTTAATTTTAAACTACTTTGATTCTAATTTATTTCAAATAATTTAAGTTTCACTTTTAATTTTACAAAATTTAATCATGAAATTGTTTTAATCTAACATTTTAATTTTAACTCCTCACAATTATTACTATTATTGCTATTACTATTATTGTTATTATTATTATTATTATTATTATTATTATTATTATTATTATTATTATTATTATTATATTATTATTATTATTATTATTATTATTATTATTATTATTATTATTATTATTATTATTATTATTATTATTATTATTATTATTATTATTATTATTATTATTATTATTATTATTATTATTATTATTATTATTATTATTATTATTATTATTATTATTATTATTATTATTATTATTATTATTATTATTATGATTACTATAACTGCACTACTCATCACCGTGTTTAGGATAAAGGGGTAGATTTTATTGGGGTGAAATAATCAATAATTACCCAAATTGTACCTAGTGGCACAATGTGTTTATTAGTGCAAATACCTAATGAATTTAACAAATCGATGAAATAATAAAAATACTATGACAAGTCAAAATTTATGATATTTATTTAAAAACAATGAAAAAAGTCATGAAATTATTTCAAAATTTAGAAGACGTAAAAATTGTGAATTAGAAATATTATTTGGATGGAAAACTCAAACGTCATAGGAAATGACATGCTATAATATTACATGAAGATTACTAGGAATATATAAATAGAATATTAGTTTACCTATGATTAGTTTACAAATGATTATACAATAATAATGACTTTGACTACCTAAAAATTAATGAGATTCTAATCCTTTTTTGCAAAGTAAGTCTTTTTATTTATAAAGTGGGCAAAATCTCCCACGGATCTCAATGTTTGAATCCAACGCAATAATCACTCTGACAATCGGAGGAAGGTCTCAACCTATAAGAAACTGCTTTGCCACATATAAAATAGACTTTCTCCAGAATAGATCCATATTTTACCTAACATTATCCTTTCTTATTATCATTACTCCCAATATAATCCGAATCCTCCTCCACAACACAGAATTAGTTCCTCACATAGGACCAACTTAAATCACTTCTGCACCCTTAAAATCATAACCTTGAAAATCAGTAATTTTCTCTGTTATTTCTTATTCATAAACCATTATTCATAAACTCACAAGCCTTAAATGTGACGCAGTTGACATAATGAATATATATGAAAGAAAATGTTAAATTTTACAATGTTTAAAACTCTTTACAAAGACAAAACTTCCGAGATTTCATTTATCAAAAAGAAAAATCTCACCATCAACATTCAGTTCGCATAGAATCACAACGGGTTTTATTGTTTTAAATTAGAAGAAATTTTTATCCAATGAAATTAAGTTAAAATATAAAAAACTTAGTTAGTCCGAATTAGCAAACGGTTGGTCAAAATAAGAGGAAAAAAGAAATGATTTTACTGATATTTTTTTATTTAATTAATTGCGTGATTTAACCGTTTGCGGACGGAATTAATTTTAATAAGTAGTATACGAAATATACGAATGCCCGATATCGTGGTATGATTTCTTTTAAGTTTAGCCAGTACAGCTGGCCATTATACATTGTTGAACGTGAGGAACAACATTCGTGACCAGCAGTACTGGCCTAAAGTCCGCTATCGTATAAGCCATTTAAGGCCAGCACTGCTGGTCTACCGTCCACAAATGGTTAATATTGTTTATTAAATATTTATATTGTAATCAAGACAACTGACCGATGATGTTCAATTTTAACTCTTTAACAACCGAGGTGTATTTCGCTGAAAACCCGACGCATTTGTAATTGAGTGTGATACTCTTCCGTGACTTTTTAGAAACGGTTAATTGCATAATAAACCGGTCGAGTTTAACAACATCCATTTCCGTGTTCGGGAGGCAGTCTACGCAGGTAAATGTGATGTCATCTATGAAGCTGCCATTGCATATTAAAATAAATCCAATCAGTTGGTATTCAGTCTTCCATTGCGGATGTATATAGGTGAATTGGATTTTAGGCCGGTCTAACAATCAACTCATATAATTGTCAAAAAAACAAAGGATGATGTTCACCTCCTGCATACACTTGAATAGGAGTCGTTATTTCTCCTAGAAAAAGACACATTGCAAACATCGTCATGTTGTCGTACTTTCTTATGAAATAGATTTCCTGCGTATCATTGTCCCATTTCCGGTCGACATAATTACTGAGTTGCGATAACGGGTACATGTAATTAAAGGTGTAGAGAATATATATCTGCAGCGTGGAAATGGAGTATTGAGTCATATTTTGATAATAATTTGAATAGCATTTAATCGTGTCCCCAGGATTGAAATCGTACAAATCTTGGGGAATATTATTTATTAGCAATTTTGTTGTATAGCGACCTTAATTGTATCACTTTAAATAAAAATCTTTAATTTTCATCAACTTATTACTGCCCAAAAAAAAGGGAAAATTTCCAACTTCTCTGTAGTCATTCGTGTCGTTGGATTCATAGTTCCCGATATAGCAGACAATTGAAAGGCCGCCAGCGGGATTTGTTAGGTTGTCCGGAATGATAAGAGACGTATCAGAACCATTACTGAATATAATGTACAGGTTTTATGAATTAGTGAAGAGACGTAGAGAATATCATAATGTATATGATCATACTTTTCTGATTTTGGAATTATTTTTAATAATAATAATAATAATAATAATAATAATAATAATAATAATAATAATAATAATAATAATAATAATAATAATAATAATAATAATAATAATAATAATAATAATAATAATAATAATAATAATAATAATAATAATAATAATAATAATAATAATAATAATAATAATAATAATAATAATAATAATAATAATATTAATAATAATAATAATAATAATAATAATAATAATAATAATAATATATTTAGAAATAATAATAATAAGATATGTGGTTCATTCGAAATGTCTTGCATTGGGCTTTAAAATGAGCTATCGTTCAATAATTTTCGTTGGTGGGAACTCTTTAAATTTTAATTTTAAAATATCACCTTGAAAAAAAAATTTGGCCTTGAAAAAAATTTGGCCTTGAAAAAAATTTGACCTTGAAAAAAAATATTTTTAAAAATAATAATAAAATAGTCAAATGACGTTGAAAATGGTCTTGGATAAATGTTAATAACTTCATGAATATTAATGATGATGATACCTTCAATAGCTCATTTAAAAGGTCTTGCGCTAAGCTTCAAAATAAGATATCGAACGATGAAATAAAATGATAAAACAATATTTTTTGGCATGCAAATAGTAAGGCACCGCTAGCACACTTAATAATATTTTTGAAAAATAATAATAAAATAATAATATTTTTTAAAAATAATAATATGACCTTGATGAGTCATATGACCTTGGGTGAGTCATGCGTCCTTAAAATGACCTTTAAGTGATCTTGGTGAGTCATGGTCTTTGTTTCAATGACCTTGATGAGTCATAGGTCTTTATTTAAAATTTGACCTTGAAAAATTTTTTTTTCATTTTTTCTAGCCGCGGGGATGCTATCTACTGTTAAACTTCTGCATGTGAGTTCAAGTATATCAGAATTGTTAGCAATCATCTTTATGAATAACCTCGAACGACAGACACTGAGTATCATACAATCCTTCGGGTTCAAAGCAAGAAGTGTAGATAATATCTTTATAACGACCAAGAGCAGAAAAGAAAACTAGGAAATATTTCATACATTCAATGCGGCTCACCGAGATATTAAGTTCGAGATCGAATATCCGGAAGAAGATGGATCCCTTAATTCTACTGGATTTAAAAATTAAAATAAAAGAAGATATTCCAACATACGGGTTCTACTGAAGACCAATTCGCAAAAATATATTTATGCAAGAAAGATCAACGCTTCCATATCTACAGAAAGCACACGTCATAAAAAAACGAGAAAGAAAGGATAGCCAATCGATGTACTGAAGAAAACTATAACTATAAACAAAAATTAAATTTCAAGAAACGGATATCAAGGTGAAGACATTGAAAGAATGAATTCTACCCCAAAAAAGTAGAGGTAAAAAACACAAAAATGAAGAAATATTTTTATCTGAATATTTATCAGTGACATACTCAACTTCAAGATCCTAAAAGAACTGAAACCCACTGGCCTTTAAATTCGGATAGTACATAATTCTTGGACATTGATAAAAACTCTGGCAAACAACACAAAAAAAGAAAACAATTGCACAGTGGTAAACTGCCGCGTATAAAGATATGTGTTTTCGAAAAACATTGTCTATTGCATCACGTGCAACGTATGCATGAAAATAAGTAGGGTATTGTGTGGACCCGGGAACAAAGACATATGACGTCATCGATGACGTCACAAAGACATATGACGTCATACCCCCGTGAAGGGTTTTTTTTTAATTTTTTTTTTAATTTTTTTTTAAAAATTTTTTTTTTAAAATTTTTTTTAATTTATATTACGTTGCGGTATTTTAAAATTTATATTACGTTGCGGTATTTTAAAATTTATATTACGTTGCGGTATTTTAAAATTTATATTACGTTGCGGTATTTTAAAAATTATATTACGTTGCGGTATTTTAAAACCTTATTTTGACGGTTAAGTTGACAAAATAAAATTATTATTACACACAATATAGTCTATCCGACAAAATATTCTGTTCCCCTATGGTCACACACACACACACAATGTATAAAAATATTATTAATGGCCACACACGCAACAAGTTAGTGTTCTCATCGATAACTATTGATATATTATTATTATTATTATTATTATTATTATTAATCTATATACTCCGAGTCTATCCGACAAAATATTCTTTCCCCCTATGGGTACTGCTCACAAGGGTACTGGTCACGCTCAACAACTCGCAAGGGTATTATTAAACAATGTAATAAAACACATATTTTCTAAATTTATTATTATTATTATTATTATTATTATTATTATTATTATTATTATTATTATTATTATTATTATTATTATTATTATTATTATTATTATTATTATTATTATTATTATTATTATTATTATTATTATTATTATTATTATTATTATTATTATTATTATTATTATTATTATTATTATTATTATTATTATTATTATTATTATTATTATTATTATTATTATATAATTTCTATCACAAATCATGGTTAACAAAAAACATAGTCGAATATTATAAAATTTATAGTATTGTGTTAGCACACACTCGTTATAATAATTAGCAATATAGTTTTTATGGTGTATCAAATCAAAACCTTTCTTTTACATTTATAGTCTATCAACCAATCAGAATCATATGGGATTAGTATAAATAAAACATTATATTTTAAACTATTTTAGAAATGTCGCAACAAAATTTTATGGAAAATGTTCTAAACGGAATTGTCACCGCGAATATAGTCGACAGCCTCAATTTCCTGATCAATCGAACTGAACAAATCATTGAAGGTGAACATATCGATTATCAGCAGATGATGGAGATGGAATCCCTGGAAACCAAGAAGTATTACTTCAATAGAATATTTCAGTGTCTTTTCGATGAAGACATGAAATGGACAAGGATAATTGTAGGATTCACCTACATGAAGATAATCATTGCAAAAGGTCAACATGACTCAGAACATTATTATCAGTGGTCTTTAGAAGTAAGATTTCTTTTATAATCTACATATATATATTTTAATAATATTCATTTCTAGATAATCAAGTCCAAGTTTACCCCATGGATAGAAGCCAATGGCGGATGGGGTGTATTAAATAAACTGGCCTGCAATTTTAAAGAAACTGATGAAATCAAAAGAAAAATGAAAAACTATATAAAACTTACAACTGGAGTTGTTATAATGTATATTTTCTGTAGATATATGAATAAAAATTAATGTTATTGTTTTTAATAGTATATTTAAATGAAAATAATTCAATTTTAAAATTTATTAACACATTCGCAGTCGTCATCTCCACATTTCATTATATTTTCAACGACATGATCAATACAATCATTCGTAATATTATCTTTAGTTTCCTCTATAGGTTCATAGATTTCGTCATCAATTTCTTGAGTATCGGTTTCTTCCTGATCGTCAAATCCTGAATCTTGACTCTCAACTACCCAGCCGATATTTAATGCATTTGTAACAGATAATATATCCTCAATTTTTACACCAGCTATTTCAGCTAATTTTTCCAACAAAAAGTTGATTAATAATTCTAAATAATAAATAATTTGGAAATTAATTAATCATGTTAACCTTTTTCTGTAGTCATTAATAACACTTTAAAACTATATTATAAGTTTGTTTATAGATTTTCTTTGTTAAATTTGCATGTCATTTGCATTAATGTTGCAATTAATAAAGAGAAAAAACAAATATGACTAATACATTTATTAAATATAACATTAAAATAGTTGTGAAAGTCTAGCAGACATAATTTTCCAAATTGGAGAATACACATCATTATTATCAACTTTATATCCTTGGATTGCAATTGTTATATACCAATTTTCGTTTTCTTTGAAACCGATTTCATCAAAGGAATCATAAAATCTTGCATATCTGTTGTTGAACCAGGCATGTTGATTACAAGATAGATTCGTATTCAACCGTTTGAAAACCTCATCAATAGATTTAACATCTAACATTGAAAGCGTGCCGGATAAGAATTGAAATTTAGTTGGAATTAGCTTGATCGGTGACGCCAATTTCATATTGATTTCTTCTTTTAAAAAATACATTTTATAGTTGTGGAACATTTGAACAGGTTGTACAAGTTCTGGAACAACTTTTGGCTTTTCAGTGCTTGAAATTTTCTTTGTCATCGTAAATAATGATTAAAATGAAATGGTACAGGGTTTTTATACCTATGACTATTGTTTATCAACCAATCAGATTGCTGCATGTCTTTGTTTAAATTGCATGTCATTTGCATTAATGTTGCATTAATGTTTTTATTATAAATATTGTTTTTTTTTTTTTTTATTATTTCTAATATTACTATTATTACTTATATTATTACTATTACTATTATTATAATTTCTATTTCTATTATTTCGATTTACAAAAACAAAACAATTCAACATAAAAATTTATTTTGATACAATCTGACTCGAGTGGTGATTTCTCAGAGTCTTCACCAAACACCATTCAACATATTGTTGATAACGGAAATTGCAACAGCTACATCCGAAAATGCAAGGAGCCTCTGGTTTCATTTCTTTCATCACCCTTCCTATCTTGATATCCCATAGAAAGGTGTTTATTATATCGAATATCCAGATTTGTGTTTGGTTGTATACCAAATCCGGAATGATAGCTGGATCTCTATCTTGTAGAATTTGATTTAATTCTGGATAATAGAAGCATAATCTTTGCAGGATAATTGATTGATATTCATCTGTAAAATATATATATATTAATGTAATAATAAAAATTTGAAATTACCATAATTTGCATGCTCTTTCATTGAGGTGATTGCGGAACTTTGTATGTTGTACATTTTTGTTGAATAAATGACAACTAAACCGAAAACATTTTGTTATAAATAATCATCATCAGCCAATTAGATTTCGATCAATCAGAATCATGCATTTTAATTGCATTGAATTTGCAATGATAAATAATTAATTATGTGATAATAAAAAATCTAAAAATTCATTTCCTTCAATTATTGATTTAATTTCAGATATGATATTATCAACTATACATTTGTAATCAATATTTTTTATTCCAAGAATTACTATCTTACCGCTAGCGAATATATTTACACACATAGGGTTATATTTATATATCTCAAAGCTGGAAATAATTCTGGTTCGTAAAAGCATGGTATTAATTTAGCCAATTTATTTAAATTACAAGAAAAACCTAATCGGAAGTTACGGTTATCGATTGTATTTCTAAATCATAAACATTATATTCACTAGCTTTGATTATTTCCTTACACCCCATAATTCTACATTTACCAGTTTTGAAATATATTATTGGATATTTTTTACTTCTATTGATGAGTTGTTGTGGTTTCCCCATTGGAAATATCATTTTTGATACATCAGCTTTTGCCCTGTAATTTATATTTGAAAGCATTTTAATGAAATAATTATAAAAAAACTCTGTTATATATAGTTATTTTAAAAAGGAGTTCATTTAAATTATCAATATAAACAATAATTATATATATATTAAATTTAAAAAATGGAATTACGAAATGATGCAGTAAACCAAATCGTTGGTCCAAGTGGTAGTGGAAAAACATTATTTGTTTGTAAATTTTTAAAATCTAATTTGTTCAAAACAAAATTCAACAATATTTATTGGCATAGGGGCGCCGATGAAGAACATGGATTGACACAATCAAGTTTCTGTCAATTGAAAAACATGAAAATAGTAAAGGGTTTTGATAAAAACTGGTCAAGTCGTTTGAAGAAAGATGATGTCATCATTATCGATGATTTGTATCAAGAAGCCAATAAAGAAAAGGATTTTAATAATTTATTCACAAAAATCAGCAGACATGTTGGTGTAACAGTTATTTTCATAACACAAAATCTATTTCATCAAGGTGGTGCACATCGAACACGTAATTTAAATGTACAATATCTAGTTATTTTCAAGAATCCTAGAGATGCAACTGTCATTGATTTTCTTGGACGACAAGCATACCCTAATAACCGTAATTTTCTTATCAATGCATTTCAAGATGCTACGAAAATACCTCATGGGTATATATTTCTCGATTTCACACAACAATGTCCTGATGATATACGGGTAAAAACAGATATTTTCAACCCAAAAGGTGCCATGGTTTATAAACAAAGTTCAAAACAAATTTGAAAACACATAAATCATGTTTTCAAAAACAAGGATATCGAGTAAAAAACAACCAAAAGTTCCACCAACAACTAGTTATACTCCATCTAAAGAACTTATTACAGAAAATTTTCCTGCAATGAATCTCATTTCGAAAAATCCTAAACCTAAACCTAAAAGTAAAACCACTAAGAAAGTAAAAGTTGTTAAAAATCATCGGAGTTTCCCGTTTTTCAATACATTGTTAAAAGCACCCAGTATGAAAAGAAACAGTATTTTGCAATCTTTTCCAAATTATGTTGTCGATGATTTACTCGATATTATACTTAAAGTAGTCAAAGGCAAGATTAAAATCAGTAAATCTAAAAAGCAATTATTGAGTAAACATAGGAAACCTTTGCTATCATTAGTAAATAATAAAAATCGTCAACAAATGAGAAAAATTATATATAAACAACAAGGGGGATTTATCGGTGCATTGATATCTTTAGCAATATCATTATTAGGTGGAATAATAGGAAGTCGATCATAAACAATGGGTGCTAATCCTTCATTACCAGACATTAAATTTAATATTAAATCTTCTTGTTGTAATGGAGAAGATTTGGACGAACCCCGAAGACGAAGCCGATTTTGGTGGAGTGGCAAAATTAAACAAAAGAGTTCCGAATTCGAAAAAGGAAACCCAGAAGTGGTTATCAGACCAGCTTGCGTACAGTTTGAACAAACCAATGCAGAAACGATTCCCAACAAGAGTATATAAAACATATGGAATAAACGATTTATGGCAAATGGATTTGATGGAGATGATACCCTATTCGAAAATTAACAATGGGTATAAATATATTTTAACATGTATTGATGTATTCAGTCGGTTTGCCCGAGCAATACCCGTCAAGGCAAAATCTGCAGATGAAATGTCTAAAGCTGTTAATGATTTATTTAAAGATGGACATCCTAATAACTTGCAAACAGATTTAGGTATTATTAATATTATTATTATTATTATTATTATTATTATTATTATTATTATTATTATTATTATTATTATTATTATTATTTTAGGTAAGGAATTCTACAACAGTAAAGTCAAGCAAATCCTCGATAAACTGAAAATAAATCACTACTCTGTACATTCTCAATACAAAGCTGCCCATGTTGAAAGATTTAATCGAACATTGAGAGATCGATTAAAGAAATTGTTCGTGCATCAAGGTAATAAAAAATGGGTAAATGCTTTACCGAAAATAATAACAAGTTATAATCATTCATCACATCGAGGACTTAATGGATTGAGACCGGTTGATATTACATCAAAAACAATCTATTCTAAGAAATCTGTAAAAATTGCAAAACCTAAATATAAAGTCGGTGACCATGTTAGAATTAGTAAAATTAGTGCATCACCATTTATTAAAAATTTCGATACAAATTGGAGTGATGAAGTCTTTGTAATTTCAAAAATAAATACTAGTCAGAATCCTGTAATGTATGTCATCAGTGATTATGATAACAATATTGTACAAGGAAAGTTTTATGAGCAAGAATTACAAGTTATTCCTCCCCCAAAAGTATTTAGAATTCAAAAGATATTGAAAACTAAAAAGGTCGGCAAGGATAAACAATTCTATGTCAAATGGCATGGTTATCAAAACCCATCATGGATATCAGAAAAGGATCTAGTAAAGTGAATTTTTATACTATTTTACCAAGCAATAGTTGCCCGCTTATTCATCCAGATAATCAAGCCAGTAAATTCATGGTCAATCTCCAGAATCCGATTTCTTTAAATGGTGACTGGGAAGTTGCACTGCAAGATTTTACATTCGTGTACAATACATTCCCATTTTATAGTCAATGTAAGATTGATTTCAAAAGGAATGCTATGAAAACATGTAGCGGTATCTTTATTATCAGTAATTATGATAAAACATATCATATTCCAAATCAAATATTAGATCAGCACTGCTCTATGTTTTACAAGGATGGATTAAATATCAGTTGTGATTTTAAACCATTTACAATAACATTCGAATATATTGAAGATGCCAAACGATTGGGTTGCAATAAGTTGAAAAATGAAATTATGGAAACAGAATATTTATTACGCTTTAATCTATTTGAAGCAAACAGTGTAATGAGAGAAGAAATCAAAATATCAGTGTCGTATAATAATGAAGTTGAAGAATCATTCACCTTTGCTGACGAATTATATATTGATAAACTTGATGTGTTACTTAAATATTTAAAGTACAATTGTTCACACATATTTAAAAGTTTGGACATTGTGAAAGATTTGATGTTTACCTTCAGTTTGAATGATGATATTTGCGAAGTTACATTTGATAAAAATTTGACAAATACACTTGGATTAGAGAAGCAGCAATATCGGGAAAAATCGGCTGGTATACGTAAACCAAGAATACTTGAACATCATCAACAAATGTTCATATATACTAATATTATTGAGCCTATAATTGTTGGTGATTCCAGTGTTCCTCTTTTGAAATCGGTGTGGATTGGAAAATATGAACATGATGAAGTTGTCAATATAAATATAGATAATCCTATGTATTTACCAATAGCAAGCTCATGTATAAACAATATAGAAATAAATATTCGTGACGATAGTGGAAAACTTATAAAATTCCCAAAAGACTCAAAAACTCATTTGACACTACATTTTCGTAAAGTAGATGGCTAATTCCGATATTATTAGTATGTATAGTGATAGCCAATCTGGCGGTGAATTACCATATTTTATTGGTAAACAGTACGGATCAGGTTGGTTAAAAACAATAGGGAGATTTGCACTTCCTATTCTTAAACGTATTGGTAGTTTTGGTATGAAAACTGCAAAAGATGTTATTATGAATGAACAGAAAATATTACCATCCCTAAAAACAAATGCTTTAGCTGAGTTAGGGAAGGTTCTACCTGGAGTTGCTGGTATGTTTCAAAAAGATACGCCCCCAGCCCCAGCTCCAAAACGTAAAGGACATGGAATATGGCGTATAAACAAACGAATGAAAGGACATGGAACTATATTTGCAAAATGATTTGTGCTAAATCCGAATTATGTATATTTGATAGACCATCGCCTCAAGCAAGAATTTGGGGCTTTTGAGGAAGTTTTTCCTATGAATTCAATTACTGATAGTAGAAATGATATCGAGTTTTATATTAATGGTTCGCAAACTGAATATTTAGATTTGAATGATACTTTATTGACTGTTCAGATCAAGGTTGTAGATAAAGATAGAAAAGTTTTGGATGCCAATGCAGATGTAATACCGAACAATTTCATGTTTCATACTCTGTTTAAAGATGCAGTGTTGGGATTTAATAATATTAAGATTGAGGGCGGAAATAATACATTCATTCACAAGGCTTTGATAGAAACTATTTTAAATTACAATTCCGATACTAAAAATACCTGTCTTACACCTATGGGTTATGCAGCAACAGATGATGAATGAATAAAGTGGGTTAAAGGTTCAAAAGTATTCACTATGTGCTCATCATTACAACTTGATTTTATGGATCAACCGAAATATTTACTACCGGGAGTTAATGTACATATTAGATTGAAAAGGTCTGATTCTGCATTATCTCTTACTAGTGCAACTGGTTCACCAATATGCCAATTAGTTGATGCAAAATTATTGGTGAGAAGAGTTCGAGTAGACCCGTCAGTATTAGCTGGTCATCAATTGGATCTTAATTCAAAACATGCAATTTATCCTTTAAAAACAAAGGAAATTGTACAATTTGCTATTGCTAAAGGTGCTTCATCATTCTATAAAGAACAAATATTTGGTGACAGAAGAATGCCTAATTTTATTCTGGTAACATTTCAAAGTGAAACGCAATATAATGGATCATATACTGCATCCAGCTCAATTTTCAAAAATTTTGGTGTTACTTCATTGACTTTGTCGAAAAATACTGATTATAGAGAAACATATACTCAAGATTTCGAAAGCGATAATTACTGTGCGACATATATGCAGAGTATTGTTAGAAATCTGGGTTACTTAGATAAAAACTTGAATTGTGGAATTACTCTAGAAGAATTTAAAAGCAAATATCCATTTTTTACATTTGTTTTAGCCCCTGATTTTGATTTAAATCAGAGTCAACTACCACAAAACGGGAATTTACGACTGGATATTAAGTTTGCAAAAGCTATTACTGAACCGGTACATGTTATAATATATGGAGTATTTGAAAATGAAGTTCAAATTACTGCAAATAGAACCGTGCTAGTATAAATGTATACAGAAACACAAAAAGTTGTCATGGAGTAAGTTTTTTGATACTGTTTAATTTTATTAAAGTAGTTCTGTTCAGGTTAATCGAATTGGAAAACAAATATTAGGAAATGAATTTGTAGGAGTTTTTCCTCTCGATAAAATTCCTTATTTGAGCAATAATCAAGCCATAATCGTCAATACTCATTGGTCTCATCTTGGTGGAGAACACTGGATAGCTATATATGTGAAACCTAGTAATATATTCGTATTCGATCCTATGGGTTTCTATTATCCTGCTTTGTTGATATCAGTATTTGAAAATGAAGTTCAAATTACTGCAAATAGAACCGTGCTAGTATAAATGTATACAGAAACACAAAAAGTTGTCATGGAGTAAGTTTTTTGATACTGTTTAATTTTATTAAAGTAGTTCTGTTCAGGTTAATCGAATTGGAAAACAAATATTAGGAAATGAATTTGTAGGAGTTTTTCCTCTCGATAAAATTCCTTATTTGAGCAATAATCAAGCCATAATCGTCAATACTCATTCGTCTCATTTGTTAAATATTATTATTTATTAAATATTATTATTATTTGTTAAATATTATTATTATTATTTGTTAAATATTGTTATTTTATGTTTAAAAATATTATGTAATACTATTACATGTTCAGTGCATGCACAGTGCAAAGTAACAAAGCACTGAGTAATAAAGACATGTAAAGGTCATTATTTCGTCATGGTTTGTATAAACAAACATGTAGTGTCTTGTCCTATCCTATCTCTATTTTCATTGGTCGGTTAATAAAACCTGTAATATCTCTCTTATATAGTCTACACTTTCATTTTTTCATCACTTTTAAAAATCTATTAACAATATTTAACAACATGAACAACAACAACAATATTCAAAGAGTTGACGAAAAGATCGTTGGAGGAATTAATGGTAAATTTATTATTTTATTATTTTATTATTTTTAATATGATTATTAGGTACTAATCAACAAATTAAAATGAATATCGACGGACAAGCTGTAGACATGAATAGAATAAATGGTAATAGTTTACTCTTATTATCATTATTATTTTTATTATGCTTTTAGATGGAAATGTAATAAATACTTCTGCTGGTGCTGATGCTGGAAAATTTCTTTCGAAAGGACGAAAATGTAAGTATTTATTTATTGTTATAAGTTTTTAAGTTTTTTAAGCAATATTAATAATAATAATAATAATAATAATAATAATAATAATAATAATAATAATAATAATAATAATTAAAAGAAGAAACTTATGAAAAGAAGATTTATTCATGAAAAGAAGATTTACTTATTTATTTATGATGATTTTGAAAGGAAGATTTATGAAAAGAAGATTTATTCATGAAAAGAAGATTTATTAAATATGATGATTTTGAACATTATAATTAATAACTTTTATATATTATTTATGAAAATAAAAACTATTTTAGAAAAAGAATTATTTATTTATTTATGAAAACGAATTAAATTATATATTTTATAATATTTTTTATAAGATACTATTTAAAGACAATTTTGAATAATATCTTACGAAAATATCTTAAACTTTAAAAATGATTATTATCTTAATATTTTTTAAACATTTTATGATAAAAAAATATTTTCATAGGTTTGAAATACAAAACTTTTGTAATAGTCAATATCATAATGACTGCGATTATATAATGGAAAGATATTATAGTCATAAATATAACGGTGTCACCTACATCCTATGCCCTAAATGTGAGGTTGTTGAAGTTATAACGTATAAGGAATTTTATAATAAGCATAGACTCCATCTCCAACAATTTAACCTTCTAAGAAGTCTCTTTTCTATAGCTTATATGAATCGTTTGTTAACAATAATAATAATAATAATAATAATAATAATAATAATAATAATAATAATAATAATAATAATAATAATAATAATAATAATAATAATAATAATAATAATAATAATAATAATAATACTAATATCAACAACAATAATAATAATAATAATAATAATAATAATAATAATAATAATAATAATAATAATAATAATAATAATAATAATATCAACAACAACAATAATAATAATATCAACAACAATAATAATATCAACAATAATGATAATAATAATAATAATAATAATAATAATAATAATAATAATAATAATAATAATAATAATAATAATAATGCACTTGTAAACAGTTTCTGTGTATCGACTAATTTTTTAGTCCGCAGAGGTGATTATGATTTTTCATACGCCATGTTTACAAGTTTACAGATTTTTTTCTGTGACCAAGCTATTTTTCAAGCGATGTGATTTCCAGTGTACCGGGGAAAGTATGCAATAGAGTTGAATCAACAATATTGTATACTTACCTGGCGCGAAGAGAAATCTTCGTGTCTCCCGCATAGTACTGATGAGAGCCAAAAGCTCGAAACTAGTCTACTATTGGGATTTGCACTGGGTATCACAAAGCTTGTACTGTTTATTTTATTCAAGTGAGACATCCGACAAAAATATTTTACACCATTACTTTGAAGTCAAAATGCTAAAGGTAATCGGATGCACTTGTAAACAGTTTCTGTGTATCGACTAATTTTTTAGTCCGCAGAGGTGATTATGATTTTTCATACGCCATGTTTACAAGTTTACAGATTTTTTTCTGTGACCAAGCTATTTTTCAAGCGATGTGATTTCCAGTGTACCGGGGAAAGTATGCAATAGAGTTGAATCAACAATATTGTATACTTACCTGGCGCGAAGAGAAATCTTCGTGTCTCCCGCATAGTACTGATGAGAGCCAAAAGCTCGAAACTAGTCTACTATTGGGATTTGCACTGGGTATCACAAAGCTTGTACTGTTTATAATAATAATAATAATAATAATAATAATAATAATAATAATAATAATAATAATAATAATAATAATAATAATAATAATAATAATAATAATAATAATAATAATAATAATACTAATATCAACAACAATAATAATAATAATAATAATAATAATAATAATAATAATAATAATAATAATAATAATAATAATATCAACAACAACAATAATAATAATATCAACAACAATAATAATATCAACAATAATGATAATAATATCACCAACAATAATAATATCAATAATAATAATATCAACAACACCAATAATAATGATATAAACGAAATAACTAAACTAAAAGATCAAGTAAATAAATTAAATGATCAAATAAATAATCTAATTAATATGAATAAAAGAAAAAATAATGAAAAAATAAATTCAATACCAAGTAAAAAATCTAAAGTTATTGATGTAATCACAATAAGTGATGATGAAATAATCAACATAAGTGATGATGAAATTAATAATAATAATAATAGTAGTAGTAATATTTATTATAATAATGGTATTAATAATAATAATATTAATCAAATAGGTTATGGTGTTGTAGATGTCACCAGTGATTTAAATAATAATCATATTATATTAAAAATGGACGTTTCGTCTTTAGATTTAAAAACGGTCTCTGTACCAGACATTTTAATAAATAAATTAAATTTATATGTAAATAAATTAAAATCATGTAAAATTCAATTTTGTCTAAAGGTGGAATTTATAAAAGATGATGAGTTACAATCTTTTGTAATCTCGAATTCCGCCCGAGTTTGGAGCGATACATTCATTGACGAAGGTATTGCTCGTTTAAATGAAAAAATAATTAAAATTAATGAGAAAGGTAGTAATTGGACTATCAATAAAATAGAATACATAAGCTTTGTTCTTACTAAATTTGCTGAAATAAGTCGGTTAAGTGGTAGAAGTTTTATTGAAACCCCAAAATCTTTAAGAAACTTAAGCTGTCTCGTTAATGTAGTTAATAATGACCACTTCTGCTTTTTGTATAGTTTCTTGTCAATTATTAAATATGACAGTATAAATAGGCAATATAGAAATCGCCCTAATTCCTACAATCTTTCTGAAATTAAATTTGATCCTAATGATATGCCGATGAAACTATCAAATATAAGTAAATTTGAACAACAAAATCCGGGTTATAGTATTAATGTTCTTACTTATAACGAAAAGGCTTTGATTGACATTTCCGATAAAGATGCAGTTATGAAACATCCCTTTATTGATATAATATACAGGAGTAAGATAGTAGGAGCCATACCTATCAATTTATTATTAATCGAAAAGAATGATAATTATCATTATCTTGGAATCACAGACCTAAATAGATTTCTTAATTGTAGGAATAGTTCAATCACTCCTGTTAGGATTTGTAGTCAGTGGTGCCCTAGATGTTTAAACGGTTTTAGAAATGATGACGCTTTTAATAGACATAAGGGTCTTTGCGATAAAAATCAGCTTGGTACTACCTTGTACACATTGCCTAAAAATAAATATTTAGAATTTACTGATTGGAGTAAAACAGTTACTCCTCCCTTTGTTATTTACGCTGACTTTGAGGCTATCTTACCTAAAGACACTCGCTACTTTCAACGTCATCTGCCTATTTCTGCCGGTATGCTTTTTATTAATAATTTCACGGGCGTAAAAATTTATAAGTCGTTCACCGGTTTAGATTGTGTCGATCAATTTCTTACTGAAATTGAAATGATAGGAAATATATTGTAACTCCTTATTATTATAAAAATTATCAAAAGAAAATGATAATTACAGATGAGCAACAATTAATGTTTGAAAACATCATGTTATTTGTGCAATAAGCCTTTAGTTAGTCCAGTTAGGGACCATGATCATTTTACCGGTCTATATCTTGGTGCCGCTTGTACAACTTGTAATCTGTCGAGGCAAATTAGACATACCCTTCCTGTAGTATTTCATAATTTAAAGGGTTATGATCTGCATCATATCTTGAAATTTGGCCTTTCAAAATATCATTCATGGAATATTAGTTGTATTCCTTTAACCAGCGAGAAATTCCTTAGTCTTTTTGCTAGGATTGACTCATTAACTGTTAAATTTATAGACTCTTATCAATTTGTCAGCGAGTCTTTAAATAATGCTGTCAAAACTTTATCATCTTTACCCTTGACCGAATCAGAATTTCAGGGTACAATAGTAACTGCAAAGGGAATTTTTCCTTATGATGCCGCAACTTCATTAGAGGTTTTGCATAACACTCATCAGTTACCACCTATTTGGAAAGATGTGACTCCCGCTGAATATGAGACAGCTCAGCGAATTTGGATTGAAACTTCATGTACTTCACTTTTCGATTACATGATGGTTTATTTAAAACTTGATGTATTCCTTTTAGCCGATTTTTTCCAGCAATTTAGAGCTAAGTCCATTGCTCATAACCGACTAGAGCCATTAAATTTCTTAGGGATTCCAGGTATGTCTTGGAATTCAGCCTTATTAACTTTAAACTCTCCAATTGAGCTCCTCACCGATATGGAGATGTATAACTTTTTCGAGGGCGGTATCCGTGGCGGACTAACTTTTGTAAATAAACATTATGTAAAAACAGACCCGGATACCGCTTTGTTTTACATAGATATAAATAATTTATACGGTTGGGCTTTAAGTCAACCATTACCTTGCAGTGACTTTGAATGGGTTACTGATGATAATTTATTAAATAATATAATTGTTGAATGCACAACGGTAGATTTAGATCTGCTTGATTATGGTTATACCATAGAAGTGGATTTAGAAATACCGACGTCAATTCACGACAAACTGGACGATCTTCCCGTTGCCGCTGAAAAGATGTTTGTACCGGGTTCGAAAATAGAGAAGCCGTTGCTTACACATAGCCCCAAGAGGAACTACGTTCTTCATTGGAGGCTTCTACAAATATTTATTAAATTAGGTGTTAAAATATCAAAAACACATAGAGCAATTAAATTTAAACAAGATAAAATTTTCAAAAATTATATTAACACAAATACGGCGTTACGAGCAGCGTCGACAAATAAACTCGATAAAAATTTTTATAAATTATTAAACAACAGTCTTTACGGCAAGACTGTTGAAAATCTTAAAAAACTTATTAATTTACGTCTGTGTAATTCTTCACAGAGATTATTAACATTCTGTTCGAAACCGACTTTTCGTAAATCCACGAAAATCGATGATGACTTGATTTCGGTTTTATTGAGGAAGGACATAGTGTGTTTGAATAGACCTAGTTACATTGGTCAAACCGTACTTGATTTATCCAAACTCAGGATGTACCAGCTGCAGTATGAAGAGTTGCAAAAATATCGCGACGAATTCAACTGCGAAATTAATATCGTTGCTGGAGACACAGATTCCTTCTTCTTGGAAATTAAACATTGTAGTCTTGACATTCTTTTACCTGCGATGATTAGAGATCAATTATTAGATACTTCGAATTATGACCCAAATCATCCTTTATATAGTAGGAACCTTGATTCTGTCATTGGTAAATTCAAAGACGAGAATAAAGGGTTATTATATATTATATATTATATAATATATAAAGATTGGGTGTTCTTGAGACCTAAATATTACAGTTTGATGGGTGATGAGGAAAGTATGAAGGCTAAGGGGATAAGTATGAAAGATACTGGACTAACACATCAGTCGTATCTAGATTGTTATTTAAATGATAAAATATACACAGTCCCTCAGTTTAGAATAACGTCAAAAAATCACCAACTTTTTAGTATTAAAAATAATAAAAGAGCCTTGACGTGTAGAGATGATAAGCGAAATTGGGTGGATAAAAATCAAAGTTTGGCATATGGCCATTATAGGGGCGGTGACACCGATATATTTATAGATTCAACGGAAGCTATCTCAGCAGATGATACAGATGATTTCCATGATACAGATGATTTCCATGATCCAGCAGATGATAATTATTTTGGACATGATTATTTTCGATGATGTGTTTAAATTATTTAATAAATGTATTAGTCATATTGTCTTGAATATTTTTTAACAGTAACTTTGTGAACAATTTTTATACATTGTGTGTAATAATAATAATATGTTAAAGTTTTGTTAGTTACCTTTATGACCTTTACCCAGTGTGTTAATAAATTTTAGTGTATATTTAAAGTATAATTTCTTTGTTAATGTTTTGTCTTGAATATTTTTAGCAGTACATTTGTGACATTTACCTTTGTGAGCAGTACCCATAATAATAATAATAATAATAATAATAATAATAATAATAATAATAATAATAATAATAATAATAATAATAATAATAATAATAATAATAATAATAATAATAATAATATATCAATAGTTATCGATGAGAATACTAACTTGTTGCGTGTGTGGCCATTAATAATATTTTTATACATTGTGTGTGTGTGTGTGTGACCATAGGGGAACAGAATATTTTGTCGGATAGACTATATTGTTTGTAATAATAATTTTATTTTGTCAACTTAACCGTCAAAATAAGGTTTTAAAATACCGCAACGTAATATAAATTTTAAAATACCGTAACGTAATATAAATTTAAAAAAAAATTTTTTTTTAAATTTTAAAAAAAAATTTTTTGAAAAAAAAAAATACCCCCCTCCCCCCGGGGGTATGACGTCATATGTCTTTGTGACGTCATCGATGACGTCATATGTCTTTGTTCCCGGGTCCACACAAAACCCTACTGAAATATACGTTGGATGTACGCTCAGGACCTTGCACCAAAGAGATGAAGAACATTTAGATCCTGGTGGAAAATCCACCGTATACAAACATCTCCAACCATGTCAAACAAGGAAGGAAAGAAAAAATATTTCAATCGAAATCTTAGCCAATCGAACTTCCAAAAAATGTCAGATTTAAGGAAGCAATTCTCGTAATAAACAGACGACCAACGATCAACATTAAAGAAGAGATCAATGAAATAACCGATTTGTTGTTTTTGATCTTGAGAATAGCTTTTATAAAAATTTAATTAATAATTAAAAAATAATGATTTAAAATAATAGAGAAAAATACAAAATATAATTTTATAAGATCATTAGAATTTAAAAATCAAAATAGAAACATTTTTTTTTAATATTTAAATTGTGTATATAAATAATTATTGGAAACTATATTTTAAGATATTAGTTATTAAAATAGGTTTCTTTGAGCTAATTATAGAAGCTTTAAAAACTTTTCTTAGTGAGTCGTTTTGAATTTTAAAGGATATTTAATTAAACATAATTTTTAGAAATTTAAATTCTTCAGAAAAAGTGTTTATTATTATTTTTGACCAATGAGAAGTAAGGAAAAGGAAATGAAAAAAATCAAAGAGCATTTTAGAAAATAGAAGAAGCTAAACTCCATGAAATTGAAAAGGGCTATCTTATAATCGACAATTTTTTCATTTGTGTTGAATATATTATTAGCAGCAAAAGGTTTAAATTATCATTTTTAATTATAATTATTTAATAATAATAATAATAATAATAATAATAATAATAATAATAATAATAATAATAATAATAATAATAATAATAATAATAATAATAATAATAATAATAATATAAAATGATGATTTCTTGGTAGCAGCATTTATTATTTAAAACAATAAAATGATAATTTAAGCCTTTTGCTGCAAATAATGTATTTAATGAAAATATTTCGACTATAAGATAGTCCTTGTCAATAACAATAATAATAATAATAATAATAATAATAATAATAATAATAATAATAATAATAATAATAATAATAATAATAATAATAAAAATCATATAATAATTAATAATTAATAATTATAATAATTAATGATAATAAAATAATAATAATAATAATAAATAAATAAATAATAATAATTGTTTAAGATTAAGAAGCTTGTTTTCTTTATTAACATTAGAAAAATCCAACACAACTGTCATCATTTCATCTGTGAGGTCATCATAATATTGTTGCAACCATTCTTTGTTTTTTGTCACTGATTGATCGTATATTGAATTCAAAACATTGGATAATTGTTCAACACTTTTGCGAGTAAACATTTGAATTGTGTTTATCCTTTTAAGAGCTCATATTCCTTCTTTTCGGCAGTTCCATATTCTGCTTTATTATTCCTTGACATGATACGACGAACAAAACCACTAGTGGCATTTGACCAAAAATCTATGGTTTGACTTGTAAATTTTAACGAAGTTCTAGCATCATATATAGCACTATTTTTTGCAGCAATTATTCTGTCGATACTTGGTCTAATAGAAGTGTCATAATATTCACCAGATGATTTAATAACATTTTCATTTTCCATATTTAACTAAAGCCGAAAATTCCAAATATTCACATAAATATTATCTTTTAAACAATTTCACTTTCTAACTTCCCGAAAAAAAATCCATTGATTTAAGAAAACAATTCTTAAAATTCAAATCAATTCTAAATCTACGAATTTAATATATAAAATCACAACATAAAAAATCGAAACCTACTTCTCGCGTCTGTGTGTGAACACTAACAAGAATCGCTTTAACCATACCGCGCACACAGACGCGATACAAAAACCACCAAACAAACTGTCAGTCAGAGGTAAATGCCATTCCCTCTGTGACTGGTCGAAACATTTCCCCCCTGCTTGATCGCTTCCAGCGGATCAACAACCCCATTTCACTCTAAGGAGCTAACCTTGGTTATTGTGGTACCAATAACCCTTTCCTTTACTCAATCCCCAATACCCCTCACACACCCATCTTTCTATGATATAAGCCGCCGCACCACGCACCTTTTTTTGAGACATCACTGTGGATTCTCCACCCACCATCGCCATACTCGGCCAAGCAGCTGTCTCTGTTCATTTTGTTTAGGTGTAATATCTCCATTATTCTTCCCTCATTTTTCGCCAATTCAATATTCCACACTTTTCCCTGTTGCATTTCATTTAGTGACTAGTTTTCACTTAATGTTCTTCTAAGCATCCTTCAAAGTCGTCTTTGATTGCTTCGTGTTTCAATTCCACAATTGACACCTTGTCATTCATGTACATCTTTAGAGGCGTGCAAACAAGTTCAAATGATCCGTGTTGTTTGAAACTGTTCGATGATTCGTTCAATTTTTCTGTTAAATCCAAAACTTCTTTGGCCCCTTGAACATTATCACGTTCTTCTTTTAGTCGATTAACATAATAATAATAATAGTAATAAGGACTATCTTATAGTCGAAATTTTTTCATTAAATACATTATTTGCAGCAAAAGACTTAAATTATCATTTTATTGTTTTAAATAATAAATGCTGCTACCAAGCAATCATCATTTTATACTATTATTATTATTACTATTATTATTATTATTATTATTATTATTATTATTATTATTATTATTATTATTATTATTATTATTATTATTATTATTATTATTATTATTATTATTATTATTATTATTATTATTATTATTATTATTATTATTATTATTATTATTATTATTATTATTATTATTATTATTATTATTATAACTATTATAATTATAATTATCATAATAATAATAATAAAATAATAATAATAATAATAATAATAATAATAATAATAATAATAATAATAATATTGATTAAAAAATTATAATTAAATAATAAATAATTATATTTATATTCAAGTTCTCATAATAACTTACTTTAATTTAATAACATTGCCATAAGAATCCTTGGAAAGAATTCCAACATTTGCAGGAGGAATTGGTCCACTAGTATTTTTAAATAAAGTATTGAAACCCGTTATTTGACAATTAAGCGTTTCCCCAGCATCGTATAAATTTGAGGGCGTTCGATTCCTGCTTTCTGTATATGACATTATTGTGCCGTTGATATAATCTTATTGGGAAAATATAATTCAAGCATAACTCCATGGCATGCAATGAGAACTCACCTGCTATATAAAAACTGACATTTTTCATCGCATTATTTATATCAATGCAGGCCACCTTGACATATGTGCTGATGTCATTTGCGGACAGTTGGTTAGATTTCACTTTCATTATTTGAATAGTGGACCTCGATTTGAAGTCAACCAAATTCGCTCCCGTCGTAACTGTCCATGAGACTGTTGTTTCAGCGCAGTTTGAAACGCATTCCAATTCTTGACTAGGAAACAATAGTATAGGAGTTGATGTAAGCGGATCTTGAAAATAATCCATGCCCATTATTTGCACTCGAGGACGTCCTTTATAATATGAAATTAAAACATTTGTATATACTTTTAAAATTTTAAAAAATAATGAATATTTGTCCTCAAACTGCGGGAATCTCAGATTTTTTTAAATTAAATTGGTGAAATAACCAAAAATGATTACAGATTGACATGGGAAAAACGTTTTGAAGATTCTAAAACATATCTTTGAGTCAATTTTTCAACTTAATGGAGGTTGGCTTATTTGAAACCTTTAAAAGAAAGAAAACTTATTTCGACTTTTTCAAATCCATTGAAAAAAATATATTAGTAAACATCGGATCAAAGATTGATATTTATATCATTATTATTCATACTAAACACTCATCTCACCTTCATCGGGAAATTCTTGTTCCTGGGCGCCACACGTTACCACGTAAATTTCGTATCCATTCAAAGAAGTGTATGGAATAAATGACAAAGCTCTATCTGTGCTACATTTTGAATTTCTAGTAACATCAGCCCAAACCCCATTAGCAAGGAGACATTTCTGTTTAACGTTACCATTATTTGTTTTGAGAAAAATTTCAATTCTTAACATTGGACGCTGGTTAACTGGAGGACTTCCAGTCTCCTTGCAAGTTTCAAAGTGATCATTGTTTTTCAAGGTTTTTGTCGTTTGGGTACATTCGGGGTTGTAGCACAATTCGATCCCATTCAAACTTGTCACTGCATTATCTACAATTCATTTACAAATTTATATTGGTATAGATTATAATTTAAATAAATTTAATTTAATTTTTCTTACTGTAGTCATTATTGACAGTGCATACCGAAAAGACCGAAGTGATTTGTTTTAGAATTAATATAATGTAAATAATAAACATTATAATTGATTATTATTTAAATTATATGCAAATGACAGGAAATAATTGAAACTTTAAATTTAAATTTAATAATTTAATTATAGAAAAATTATAATTAAATTATTAAGAAATTAATTTATGTTTCACTAAACTTTATAAAATTTAAAAATATTAATTTTTATTTATTTAAATATTTATTTTCCAGGTTTGTTTTAAATTTATAAGTAGTATAATGTTTTTCATCTATTAGTGTGACCTTGATATTTTATAGTGTTTTAGTTTAATTTAATAATTGATCGTTCGTTACCACTCTTTATTATATTATATTATAATCGAAGTTGTGGTAGAGAATGATTTAATTTGATTATGTTAATTTTATGTTTAATTTATTAATAATTTGAGTTCCTAAAATTTTATAACTGATAAATTTAGAAATAGACATTTATTTGAAAATGGTTATTTAAAAGGTTAGCCATTTCAATTTATTTTTATTCTCTTTATCTCTTTGTTTTCTTGTAAAATTTCATTTATTGTTATTACGTCTATGAATCACTTGTTCCTGTACAACACAAAATTTTCGAACGGTTTTCATATTGTTGGGGTTCAACAGGAGAGACACAAAAATGAGTTGAAAATCGATAAAAACGCCAAATTCAAAATACAATCAATGGGGGTCCCTAAAAGGAATAAATTACAAAAAATTAATTAATAGAGAACCCGAGCTAATGGGAAACCCGAGACAGTGGAAAACCCGAGCGATTTGAGAAAACCTGAATTAGCAATTACCAAGTGGGTATAAAAGCAACTGGCAAGAAAACAAAACTGCTAGTTGGTCAAAGAAAAAGAAAATAGAAGTTTGGCGAGAGCGAAAAAGGAAACATTAAAGTTAGTAGAAATTAAATAATTTAAATAATTTTAAATCGAAAACCAGAAAGGGACATCTCCCGTTGGAAGATCTATCCCTGCGTGAGATTTGTTGGCAAATTGAAAAGTGCAGACAAAACCTGGTTGTATCAAGTATGAGTGAACTAATAAAAAGTGTAAAAGTGTAACTGCATCAGTGTTAAATAAAGATTTAAACAAAAGCTTTAGCTGAATAAGAGAAGGTTTTACCAGGGGTTGCAGGTATGTTTCAAAAAGAAGCACCCCCAGCTCCAGCTCATGCTCCAAAGCGTAAAAGACATGAAATATCACGTATAAACAAACGAATGAAAGGACATGGAACTATATTTGCAAAATGATTTGTGGTAAATCCGAATTAAACTTGATTAAACTTGTAAAACTCTGTCGTTGATTGTATCTTTGGATTTTTAGAGATGTGTGTGATCAAAATATACGTTGGGTGGTTTTGTTATTTAAAATTAAAGCGACAAGATGAGTCAGAGGTTACCAACTTAAATTAAAAAAACCCAACAAATACATTACATGTATTTCATTACAAAACCTATGATTTTTATCTCTATTCTTGTATTTATTATCATTTTATCTGTTTTTTAATCAATCATAACTCACAATTAACAAAGAATACTTAAAATGACCCTAGTTTTTAGTGATATATATCAAAGGTGGTGAAACTGTGGCTACTTATAGCCGCAGAAAATTCATCGGTTTTTAAAATTTAATTTTTTTCTGAAATTAGGAACAACTATATATATAGATATTCATATGAAAAAGGTAGTACCAAAAATTCATGAATATCAAAAACATCGATATATTTACTGATTCATAATCAAGCTTTTTAATAAATAAAATGTCAATGGAAAAGAAATCAGTGGTGAAATTTGAAGAAAAAGTTCTTATAATATATATATGTATATACTAACTTCCGAGAATATAGTTATGTTGAAGTTAGTATTAAAACCTGAAAAAAATAAAAGGAAAGCATAACAAATATTATTAAAATCAATAAAAAGCTCCAAACAACAAAAGTACAAAAATTAATTAAAATTTAATAAAAATCAAAAATCAATATTGAGCAGAATAAACGGGTATGGTTAGATGGCAAATTGAAAGACAAATTCAGAAATAATAAGGAAATTTTAATAACGGGTTATAACCCAAAAACAAATTAATTAAACTTAATTAATCCGTAATAAGAAGTCCGAGCTTATGGGAAACCCGAGCGCTGAAGGGAACCCGGAGCGCATTGAGACCAGATCGATTAGATAAGGAAGCGAACTCACCCCGAGCGCCACTCCGGGGTAAAAAAATTAAAATATGTGATGACACTCAAAATTATCGATGCTCACAGGATTTCCTAAATTTACGTCAGAAATTTTGGATCTGTTCTTGAATTTTATGAAATTTATTTAAAAAAAAATTCTTCAGATTCTGTATGTGTTTTCGAATAATGACAGAAAATCTTTTGCATGTCAATATCATATACTTGACATTATTATATTTCACAAAGATAAAGGCAAAGAAAATAGATCAATGGTGAAAGAGATTAAAATTTTACTTTGATAAATATGTTTTAACTTTTAATTAGATTAAATAAATTTTCCAAAACAAAACGAAGTCCATGAGAGAATTTCAGTTTCAAAAGGCTTACTTAAAAGCTTTCATTGAAAGTAAAACAAATGTTATCAATCAAATAAAATAATTGAAAATAGAGTCAATATCAACAAATTCTGGTCAGAGAATAACAAAATAAAAGAAAACTACAATTAATCACACGAAATTCATGTTGAAAATTTTGATGGCTGTAACTAAGCCAGTGATCAAGGATCAAGAGATTTCTGTTCATTTATCCGTGTATTGGTTTCATTGTTTTTGGTTTTGAGCTGTCAGTATGGATCCTTCTGTTGCTTGCTTTATCGTTTTCTTTATAGGCACGTTTTTGCCTCCACAAAAAAATGGAACTCCGAATACACTTTCTTGAAAAATAATTGCCATACTTAACATTATAAGAATAAGATAAACAAGTGCCAACAAAGGTATAAATAAATAAAATGAAACACTATAGTCTGTATAAAAGATTCTTGGATTGAAAATGTTAAATGTTGAAGAAGCTGTTGTTGAGCCTCTTTCGTTTCTAGCCTCACACTGTATAGTATATTCTCCAGGAAAATCCCAAGGTCCGATTAAGATGAAAGTTTCCGAGTTTATCAATGTTGACGGACCTTTCAGTTGAGTCCAAGAAATTGATGGCCTGGGAAATCCTTGTGCTTTGCAACGTAGGAATTTTTTATATATCATGATCTTTTGAACTAAATCAATTGAAACATTGGCTGGCATCATTTCTATCCTTACCATTCGAGTATCAAATGTTGTATTGAGGGTTCTGGTTGTACAAGTAATTTTTATGTTGTTTCCTACATCTCTAGGAAGAAATGTGTAGGAAGCTTGGTTTAAATTGTTTGAGATTATGAAATTGTTTTTACCGATTGTTATGTCATAGGTCAAAGAGGTTTTGCAATTAAGCGAATCAGTAGTGCATGAAAATATATCACCGACAAGATACATTGTTTTATCAACAGGAGTTATATATATAGGAGGAGGATTGTTTTGACATGCTAAAAGGATTATTATTATTATTATTATTATTATTATTATTATTATTATTATTATTATTATTATTATTATTATTATTATTAATAATAATAATAATAATAATAATAATAATAATAATAATAATAATAATAATAATAATAATAATAGTAATAATAATAATAATAATAATAATAATAATAATAATAATAATAATAATAATAATAATAATAATAATAATAATAATAATAATAATAATAATAATAGTAATAATAATAAAAATAAGT
>CAUHTR010007669.1:0-49286 GCA_959609185.1 Schmidtea polychroa | reverse complement strand
ATAAGTTATGCTATTATTATTATAGCAAAATGTAATAAAAGCGAAACGCATTCAACGAATATTTTATTAAATAGTACATTTTGGAAGTGAATTTATTCTCGGTGCATTTTCTTCTTCTTTCTTCTTTGCATTTTTGAATCTTTCTACACTGACTTTTTCTGGATATTTAAACAAAATTTATGATATAATATTTACATCTATATCATAATTTATAAATCGGAGGCACTATAATTATTATCATTGTTAGACTGTGTGGACTGAGTATTGATGGTATCTATTCAAATAAACTAAAAATTCGATATTCAAAAATTTATTATAATTCACAATATTTAAACAAGAGAATTATTTTACGAAAATAATATTTTGACCAAGAAAACATTTTTCTGCAGTCATTCTGTTAATTTAAATTATATAATTATTTTATACTTGAATTTAAATTATTAATATAATATTTACAATTATTATTTACATACCATACTTAATAAATTCTAAATTAATTAATATAAAATATTTTAATAAATTAATTAATTAAGTTAAGTCTTATTCCTTATAATCATTATTATTTACTTTTAATATTATTATAAACAATTTATTATAATGGAAACAATTCATACAATAAAATTAACTATAATTATAATAAAAATAATGATAATAAATATAAATATAAAAAAATAAAAAAGTTTAAAATTAAAATTATTAAAATAAAAAAAGATAAAAATAAAAATTACATTTTATTTTTAAGAGTACCATTTGAGCTATGCCTTGAATAGAGCAACCGATATGAACAATATAATCAGAAATTGTATAATAGGATTTACCATCAGGTTTCAAACTTTCAAGAGGCATATTTACTTCATCAAGAAACCCAGTTTCAATTACAGAATCATTTGGATATTTCACTCGCATTTTAATTTTTGTTTTAATCTGCCTCTCGCCAATACATAATCCTTGAGCCAAATCCGAAGTATAATTGGCGCAGATAAAACATTTTAATAAGTTTCCCGGATAAATATTGTCAAGATCCAAATTGTATTCTACACGATAATCCTCTGCAAAAACAATAGTCAAATTGTTTTAATTAAACAAAATTGAATTATTTATTTAATTTGCAATGATAGAATTCCTAATATTGGTGGTATCTCCATAGAATCCTTTTAGTTTAATTTTGCATGTTTCAGTTTAATTAAGGTGAGGAAGCTTCTTCCAAGACCTTTATGTTGTCTAACGATCTTTTTTTCTAAATATATTTATAAAGAAATATGAAACATACAGGCATTGGAGTGTGACAAAAAGAGATTTTCCTAATCTCACACAAAGTAGTAAACCAAGTTCTTGTAATTATTTTCTATCTTATATAATGGATCGATGGTATATTCCATCTAATACAGGGTTTCCAAGATATTTGGTTGTCATCTCAAAAAGCTTCGTCAAGAAATAAAAAACATGTTTGATAAAAGATATATGTTGTGAAATTAATTGGGACATTGCCTCCCCGCCTTTGGGTATGCGCCCAATTGAATATTTAAATTTGCCTTTATGTTGATTTCCTTGACGTGTACTTTGTAGGTATGGTTTTATTTGTAGTATTCCTATTTCTGTAGATATCGAATTGATATTTCTTGTTTAAAAATATTAATGTTTTGAGATAAGTATTTTGAAAAAGGGAAAAACTGGTAAATTTTTTTAATTAAATGTTCATTTTCTAGTGAACAACAAAAGCTAGAGATGATGCATATTCTAAAACCATAATTTCTGATAGAAATAATTACCAACGTTCGTTACGGATTAATGTTAATTATTTTACGCATGTGTAAGGAAATTTTGAGAATCATTATAACATATACTCTGATGATAACACAAGGATGTGGAGGCGATGAATGTGAATGCAGATTATGGAGGAATTGGATTTGATGATTGTTGTAAACCTTTGGATATAGCATCAATGAATCACATAGATCAATATCTAAAACATGTTGATGATATCATTGGAAAAATGACTTTTAATTCCTAAAAGGCATCAAAGTAGATAACCAGATCAAAGTGATATGATCAATAGATCCGAATTTAAAATAATATTATATGATATCATAATCCCACTAAACGCATAAAAGAACAACAAAAGAACTTTCTTATTTATTATCTTTAATCATTATTATTATTAATAATAATAATAATAATAATAATAATAATAATAATAATAATAATAATAATAATAATAATAATAATAATAATATTGCTTAGAAAGAATTTTACTTGCAACTAATACATCGCTCCATTGTTTATTACAAGTATAAATTGAAGCCAAAAATGAAGGACAACATCCTCGGAAATATAATGGTATCCTAAGTTCGTCCAAGGTTTTGTTGTGATAAGACATAAATAGTCTTTCCAATTTTCCATCCTGATTAATTAAGGGGTCAGCATTTATTTTCATTTGGAGAGGTATCGAAATAGATTTTTGTATGGCCATTCGGTTTTCAATCACTGTGAAAGATGATATACAACGTAAATAATCTTTACCATACAAATAAAATCCTTCTGGTGGGGCAACAGATGACATTTCTGACACTAAATTAAAATTGAAAATTAAATAACAATTAACTAAAAGCTTCAGTTCAAAAAATATCGACTCCTCTTTACAATCCCAATGGAATTAATAAAACGAGAAATTTGGAATTGCAAAAATGACAAAAATATCAAATCTTTTATGGCGCAAGGAATTAACGTCTTTCTCGAATAGGAACTGATCGAGAGAATATGTTAAAGCTAAAGGTAATCTCAGAAGCAAATAATCTAAAAGAAAACTGAGGCTAAAATAATGAAAAAAATGTTATAATACAAATTGAATGAATTAAATTAGCAGTGTCTCAAATTCCAAGCTTTAATTGGCTCAATTACAACGCGTAGCACACTATTCAAGCGATATTTATTATTACTATTAATAAAACAATTTAAGCAGTGGCTCTTGAAAAAAGAAATTTCTATGTTTTACTCTTTAGTTCATTTTGGTTACTATCCTTGGTTTTAGACCAGTGCTTCTTAAACTTTTTTCATTCGCGACCCCATTAATGATTGTAAACCTTTTTTGCGACCACTTATAATTTAAAATAAAGATATATAAATTTTTTGTGAAGATTTATTAATTAAGTAATAATATAAATACATATGACAAAATTGACGTTTCAGAGTTGGTCACTATGGACAAATTTCCATTTGCCTAATGAGTAGGGAAACATACGACAATTATGCAATTTTATGTATTTGAATATTTTATATAAAAATTTCGAGACCCCAATATTTCGCTAGGCGACCCCAAATGGGGTCGCGACCCATAGTTTAAGAAGCCCTGGTTTAGACAAATAAAAACTAACTCAATTTTGATAAAGAAATGCTATAATATAGGAGCCAAGATTTTTTTATTATGGGAAATGGAAATTTATTATTAATGAATTAATAACCGATTATTTTCAATTTCAGATTCGTTGATACCGAACTGTATTTGCTGGAAATTCCGGTGCATTGGTATATAATCTCTGTATATTTCAATATCGATGGAGGAATCTCTATTCGTATTGTTCGAAAGTCAATTTTTTTCACAATTATATTTGTATCGGGTAAGCATTGGATGCAAGTAAGTAAAATATCATCAATATTCGCCCCAAGACACATTATAATGAAACCGATCAGATGATATTCAGTGGGCCAATTCGGATGGATGCTTGTGAAATTTACAGTCGGCCTATCTCCACCAAATATTTGAACTGGGGTTGTTGACTCACCGTTTTTGCCAAAGGAACAGAATATGAATACTTCATAGCCTGGCTTTGAAGTAAAAATAACGATATGACCCAAAGCGTCTTCGATGATTGTATTATTATAATTGCTTCTTATTGACCGAGGAAAAGCAATTGGGTTTGTATACATAAGGGTAGGGATTACTGTCTCGGACGTATTATAATGTTTAGAAGCGCAAACAACCATTTCATTTTCAAAGAAATCATATGTTTCAATATATCTTGTTTCCGATTTAACTCTTGTCACAAATCTACCTGTTTAAAAATTAATAAAATAAGAACAAACAATCTTTAACTTCCAACTGTGATTTTTGTTTTGTTCAAAATTAGAAATAAATTCCCAACTTGGTCGGAATAATTGCCTAAATAGCATATCACGCCCAATCCGCCACTTGTTAGCGTTATGTTTTCCGGAATTGCTAATACATTCGGATCGGAATTACTAATAAAAGACATTAATTATTGTCAAATAGTAAGGGTAATTATATTAAGATACCCATATCCAATATAAAAAAAACCCACCTAGAATTCAAAATTACAAGGTTTATTCGTATCAGGCTCGGAGACGGAAGAGGGAATGGGGGACAAATCCCCGCCTCTTACGACGAAAATAAAATAAAAAGTCATTGCAATTTGAAACAAAATAGTATAATAAATCTTTATGAAAATGAAAATTTTCAATCCTGAAAAAAATACCACGGCGTACTGACAAGTACCAGCAATACCTTTTCCAACTTAAAAAATAAAAATTATTATATTTTTAACTTTTAAGTGTTTTAAATTTTTATTGTATTTTATTATAGTATTAATAAGAATTTAAATTTTACATTTTCATCTATAACAGTGTTTCCCAAACTTTTGGTACTGCATACCACCTTGATCATTATCATTATATAATGTACCCCTTTGCTTTAAAATTTAAAATCTATAAACAATTTTTTTCTGATTAATATCTAAAATTAAAGTTGAAAAGAAATTATTATGAAACAGTAAAAATTTATAAAATAATTCTAAAAATAAATTTAAAACGAAGCGATTTACATTTTAACCCTCCAGAGGGCGCGTTGGGTCTCACAGACCCAGACGATCTTTGATGGTTTTTTACTTTTTACTTTTTACCGTTTTTTTTTACTGTTTTGTCTTACTGTTTTTGGCATATGTATTATATATCTACGGAATATATATCTACGAAATATATATCTACGAATCCGTCCAAACAAAACAAATAACCAAGAATATATAAACGATCTTCTTAGCGCGCGCTCTGCAGGGTTAATTACATTTATATAAAAGATTTAAAAGGGTGTGCTTTGATTTTTAAACTTAGTTTATTTTTAAAAATATATTGATTCGAAAATATAAACAATAAAAACTAAAATAAAATTTATATTTTTCTGTATTAATAAAATTTTAATAAGACATTTTAATCTAAATAAATTTTTTTTATTTATCTTTTAATATTTAGATAATAGAAGATTGAAAAGACCTGCGTACCCCAAAAAATCCATCGCGTACCCCAGTTTGGGAAACACTGATCTATAAGTTAACACTTTAATACGAATAGCTAAAATGTTCTAACGTAGCATATTAATTATATTAGCATTGTGCCGATTAGTACGCAATTGCGTATAACTCAAATAAGGTAATGTTTGTTATTAACGCTGTACAAGTGCGCTTTCAGACCGTTCGCTATTGTGCCGTCAATTAAAATCATATTTCCACATAGAAAACGAGCACCTGCCACCTGAAACGAGTCCAGGTAGTTACAATTTATAAACACACTCTTAATATGACGTCATTAATTGATAACTAATTTCCGGCCACGCTGTTTTTAAACGTTATGAATAGAAGAATTGAAAACAAGTTTAAAAATTAAAATTTACGAAATTAAAATTTATAATTAATTACTTAGTATATAATTAATTTATCACACTTTGAAAATGAAGAAGATTTTTGATTTCTTTTCGGCTCCGCAATCAAACGATTTTCCGGTAAATAAAAAAGGAGATTCAGTGAAGAAATACCGGCAGAAATTGGTGTCACGCAGAAACAATAACGGAACCGTGGGAAATAATGGTTTCAGGTAGCGTTTATGGATCATCTGCTGCTATTGAGCAACTACAACCTGATGATGCTGACTGGCCTGCCTGCTGGACTTTGTATCAAAAAAAATAGTTCAGTACAAAATATGACTGGCTATCTATCCATGATAAAAAAACTTGATTTTTTCTCTTGTCGAAAAGATAGGCCAAGATAGGAATGAAGGTTTCCTAGGAATGGTTTAACAATCAAATAACCTACTTTTTATTAATCGAAAAGAACAAATTATGTCATTACGAAAAAAATGGTTCGGTCATAAGGAAACTGTGGCACATAAAGCTGCGCTTAAGATGCTTTCACCTTTAACAGAGTTTTTCTGTAAAAAAAAGAAAGAAAAGTAATATAAGATTAAGTCGTTCAGTTAAATCTTACATTTGTATACTATACGGCAGGGATGTCTAACACGCGGCCCAAAATACTTTCCTCTTAATAATTGAGTGTCTGCCAATCAAGCTTTAAGCATATTTTAAATTAAAATTTTGATAATTATTAAAAGATAGAATTAACATTAAAATAAAACAATAATAAATTAACATTATTTTATACCAATAAATGAGAAACCCTTTATACATTTATGAAGAATCTACGTTAAGGTGTCATAAAAATAACGAAATATCACCGTAGAATTTATTTTTAAGTTAAAATTAAGTTACAAAAATCTGAAAAATTACTTTGTTCATACTCGGTGATTTTTCCCGAAATGTTTTGGAAAATTACATATTTTTGGCGATTACTTTCTATAATTAATTATAATTCAAAATTTATCTAACTTACATTGAATTGAAATAATTCAAAAATAAATTTCATGCATAAAATCCTAAAAAAAGCTGAAAAGTAATTAAAAATAAATAATAAAAATAAATGCTGAATAAAAGTAGTATTTAAGAACTTGAATAATGATCTATATCTATATAGAATCAAAATTCAAACCTTAAAAATTATTTAAAATTTTAAAACTTACTTGAAAGCCATTTCTAAAATAAAATTCATTTTCTGATAAATGGTAAGTCACCAATAATTGGTGTACACACCAACCACCATTATAGAAAACGTATCTCAGTGGTTTCTGATGTAGACTCCACTCCCTCTCATCATCAGGTAGACTAGAAAAATAAATTTTTTCCTATCCGATGCTGACAATAAGCCTGACAATAAATATATCATAAAATGGATGTTTGAGTGTAGCTTTTAATAAATAAACTATTGCCATGTTTATTTCATGATTTTATAGCATTTTTTTAAATTACTTTGATATATAAAGTTAAAGATTAAAAAATTTATTGTCATGCTGTCAATAGGATTGAAACAATTATATTGCCTAGATCCTTTGCAAGCATTGTGAAATAAATATAACAATATATTTATCGTTAATATAAAAATGTATATTAAATACATTGATAATATTAACTCCTTAACGGTCTCACCCGAATATAGTCGGGCAATAAAAAAAAGCAAATTTGGTATATCCCGAGAAAACTCGGGCAAACTGAATATTAAATATAATGGAGTTCTGCGCTACCGTTTCATTTTGTTTCCACCAGAGTATACTCGTTTACAGTTTATATACGCCCAGAAAAGATTTCAGCCAAGTTGCAATATTTTATTATTATTTTTGTCGAAATTTTATTGTTCACCCGAGTATACTCGGGCTGAATAATTGAATCCATTGAGAAATTCAGTTGTCAAAAAATATTTTTTTTCGGTAAATAATAAAAATTTTGTTTAGATAATTTCTTATCACTTAAATCCAAATAACTTATTCTTTCATAAAATAAAATTTTAAAAATATGGTTTTTTTTACCGGGTTTTTTCCAGTATTAATTCGACCGTATATTAGATTCTTTTATCTCAATACAGACTATTATGATATAAGAAAAAATAATATTCACTTTTGTTTTCACTTACAATGGATTTCCTAAAATATTGCCAAAGTCGTCTAAACGTACAAGAGCAATATACGTCTTAGGAGTTGAAAATGCGTCCACGATGGACACAGAATTATTTCCGTTTGTCGTGCAAGTAATTATTTCTCCAGCATCGTACGTATTAGGTGGTATTCGAGGCAAACCGGCGGTATAACAGAACGTAGTGGACGTGATTTTATCTACGAGTTAAAGCAATTGTAAAAATTGTACGTATTGAAACTGCTATTACCTGCAACATACATATCTAAGGATTTAGAATTTGACCCGGGATTCTGGCATTCTCCGTGTATTTTTGTCCCAATATTAGTAGTTGTCGAAGTTACAATTTTAACTATTAATATATTACCTACGTTTTCTACTAAATCTGCTCCAGGGTTAACTGACCACTGTGGAGTTATCTCCTTGCAATTAGCGACACATATGATCTTTTGAGTTGGATACACAAGATGTGATTGTGGAGCTTTGGCGCCCTTATAGGATTCATATCCCATAATTTGCAGCTGAGGAACATCTGAAAGAGTCATTAAATTCTTAGGGTTCTTAATTTTACATTTTTATTGAGGCTTTTGACGTTTTAATAAATAGGTGAAAGTTAAAAATGTAAAAAAAATTAAAAAAAGAAAAGAAACTGAAAATATTAGAAATTGTAAAATTTTTAAATTAATCTCATAGAACGAAAAGTTTATTTAAAATATTTTGCAAGTTTTTATGTGAGGTGAAGGTTTGTGGGTGAATTATATGATAAAGTTTTATATGATATTCGATGCGATCTCAAGTGGCAAACTAGTTTTGAGTTTATTTGTTTCTCATTGGTCGCATGTAAGAAAATAAATTACCAGTGGGACTGTCTCAACTATTTCGGCAGGTTATAGTGACTAACGAGTGGTAAAATATATCTTGCATCAATGGGAATTAATGTAATCCGATCAAGAAACAAAACATTAAAGGATTTGCAAACTAGTTCATATTCAAGAATGAACTCAAAGACCATATGTTATTGACAAAGAATATTGATAGTTTTTTGTTTCATCTTCTAGCTATCAGTTCTGGATATTTGAATTAAAAAGAAAGAATATTAAATAATTCAAACAGGTTCGCAGAAGATAGAAGATCGAAGTAGCACATTACCATGCATTTTTTCTCAATAAAGCTAGGCAATACCATATTATTTATGAAGATTTGTCAAGTTTTTCCTAAGGCACAGTTTATCGATTTGACTATACAAAAACATGTTCAAAATTGTATTATCGCCATTCAAGACTTTGGGCTTGTATAGAAACTATTTGAAAGTACCCAATGTATATTATTACATGTTGATAGAAATGATTTTCTAATTATTCTAATAGGAGAGATTAAAACAAAATACCTTCATTTGCAAATTCCATTTGGGCATCAGAACACTGTACCACATAAACCTCATCATCTGCAAGATTTGCATATGTAAGGAATTGTACATATTTTGTTTCTGGACAAGCATAATTTGGCCTTTTATCTAACCATCCAGTAGTAGACAGGCATTTGGTTAATAAATAAGGTGCTGAAGGTTGTGACTTGGCAATTTGTATAATAAAGGAGTTAATGGGAGAACTTTCATGATAGATGCAATGAGTGTATGTTTCACCCGGTTTCAATGCATATCTTGGAGCAGCACAGGTACCGTCGAGGCAAAGTTTGATATCATAAACACTTGATACCAAACGATCTAGAATAATTGGTAAATAGAGATTTAAATAATTGCTTTGGATTTTGTATATCAATATATTTGGCCTTAGTGACAAATGTAATTAATAAAAATCATTTAAAGTTAGAAGTAGTTTATTTCATTAGAACATCCACACAAGGGGAAGGGGAGGGGGTAAAGTTATTAATGATAGTCAATTGAGGCCGTATTGGATTTAGAGCTAGATCAGGTAGGAATGAAAGTTTTCTTTCAGACAGCTCATTAAGTATTTTTATAATCAGTGAAAAATGCATGCATGGGTATTGGTTTGAACCAGGTATAGTATTCCTACTACCAAAAATACTAATATATCATAATTTTGTAATAATTAATGAAATTACAGCAAATTGTGATATTATTCATGGGGTATTGTTGTGATTCTGTGTCACTCCACTTCATTATCATTTCAAATATATACAAATATAAATATTTTCGATTAAAATATTAATATTAGGAAGGTAGTTCGAATATAGAATTAAATTTAATTAATCTGTAATTAAATTATACAAATTGGAGTACAAGATCCAAATAGGAAAAACTGGATTATATTGATTGTTTTAATTATTATTAATATTATTATTATTATTATTATTATTATTATTATTATTATTATTATTATTATTAACATTATTATTATTATTATTATTATTATTATTATTATTATATTATTATTATTATTATTATTATTATTATTATTATTATTATTATTATTATTATTATTATTATTATTATTATTATCATTATCATCATTATCATCATTATCATGACTATCATTAATTTTTACTCATTAAATTGACCTATTATTAGTTAATTTCCTCTAGATCAGCAGTTTTCAACCGGTAGTAGGCTAAAAATTATTAATAATTATTTATAAATTGAAAATCTTAAAATTTAAAACTTTACAATATTTCGAAATATTTTTCACCATCTATAATGCCGCTTGTTTTCTAAATTTCTAAACATCGTCTGAAGATACCCATTTTTACTCTCTATATTAACTTCGCTAATGTTTGTATTTTTGTATTTTGTGAGGCCAAATTAACCTGCTTTTCGTGATCGGATTGCGCTGGGATTTGGGAAGTAGATTCGTTTGTCAAGAACACTGTATGCGATCAAAATTCCAGATCAATCCGATCATGGAAAGTTGATTAATTTTAAAAATATTGATATGTTTATTGATATGAAATTTAGTGTTATTTCATTATTTCAATATAAATTCTTATCTATTCATTAACTTCGGATTAAATAGATAGCGTGATTATATCTAAAACATGTTATATAAGTTTGAATCTTTTGTCCAAATAGGTACTTAAAGTGCAAAATAGTATGAATAATTTCCTTATGGAGAATTCAAGTTGACATTTTTCAATATATTATATGAAATATAATATAAATTTAGAAAGTTATATGTAGAGAGTTTCAAAAACCATGTTTTTTATGGTTGATCTTTCTTTGATAAACTATTCTATATTGAACATAACGTCACAGGAGTCATTATAGTATATGTATATTTATTTATATATTAGAAATGAGCGAATATTTTGCATCGAAAGCACACGGACTAGCTGTTGAACAAAAAACAATTCCTTGAAAACGAATTTTGACAACATGCATCGATAAGATGTGTGAAAAATTTATTAATTCTACTTCCAAAATTTTTAACATTGTTTACAGCCTAGCAAAAAGAAACCGTTCGTTTTCAGACATAGAAAGTAACATAGAGCTTCAGGTAAAAATGGTTTGGATATGGAAATTGGACTTCATTTATATTTTTAAATTTGATATCTAAAAGAATGATTTCTGTAATTATTTAGAAACTGTAATAAGCAATGGCAATCAGGAAATAGTAAAATTGGAGAAAATATTCAAAAGACGAAAAGTATCGTTAATACGATTGCCGTAGCAGTGCTGAAGCAGGACGAGGATTTTCATTAATGAATGTCATAATTACTGATATAAGATCCAGATTTACAGTCAAAACCTTACCAAATTTGATGACTTTGAACTTAATTTGTTGCCCACTAGAAACTTATAATTCAATGCCCCACGTGACAAGTTGGTTGAGGAGTCATATTTCAGTGAAAAAATTTAAACCTAAAGAATATAGCAAAAACCAAGTAGCTATTTGAAAATATTTAAAATAGTAAAATTATAGTAATATTTATGTATGAATTTTATAATTTTTTATTTTGTTATACTAAGTTTCTGTTTTAAGTAAACAAGTTTTTTTTTGAATTAATAAATAAATAAAAGTTTATTTTCTTTTATATTTTACTTCGAATTTTAGTTTCAAAGGATATGAACCACAATTAGCTTACTTCCTAACATATATATACTAGGTAAAAATCAAATTGACGAATCAAAACATAAATATTAGAAAAAAGAATCACTGCGAACCGGTTCAGAAATTTTGGCAAAGCATCGGTTCGTCAATCTGGTTCTAGTCATCTTCTGTTTAGAGATGAGCTAATTGAATTTTTTAAACCAAAAAAGATGGAAATTCAAACTAAAAAATATTTAAATTCGTTTACTGCAGTTAGCTCACAAGTATCAGAAGCATCTTATTTGGTCAATTTACACACAATTTGGAGAGAATCTATTATTGTCTGTTCCTAAAGATATGATGGCTTGTCTGTAGGACCAAATGTTGCAAAAAGCTTGACGTTATTCCATTGTCAGATAATTAAGTTTCCTGGCGCATTCCAGATTTATCTTCTGAAGTAAAAAGGATCCGCACTCAAAGAATCCATCAAAGCAAATTTTTCGCGATTCATTTAGATGAGAGTACCGATATTACAAACTTTGCTCAATTTATGATGTATGTTAGATATGAATATGAACAGACTGTATAGGAATAATTTTTATTCTGCAAGTCTTTATCTGGTTGGACAACTGTTAATAAAATATTTTCAAAAATTAAGGAATTTGTTTTAGCTAATGAAATAACTTAATGGAAGTTGTTTTGGATCTGCTCTAATGGGATAGCTGCTATGACGGGAAAGGATGGTGGAGTGATCATTCAAATCAAAGAAGTGGTACCGCGAACTAAATTCACACATTACAGTATACACCGTGAAATATTGCCTTGTGGACCTATGTCTACTACCCTTAAAACTCTTTTAGACAAATTTGTTAAAATAGTTAACTTATAAAAAAGGCACAAACTCTAAACTCGCGCCTGTTTTCCATAATTTGTAGCGAAATGGGTAGTGAACATAATAACTTCTTTTGTATTCTGAAGTAGGATGGCTATCTCGAAGAAATGTTTTATCTTAACTTTTCGAACTATGCTCAGAAGTCCAAACCTTTCTGGATGACAACAAATTTGAAATATCTTATTTACTTTAGTGAGTCATCTTCGAAAAAGAAAACTTGTTCAAGATTCAAGGAAGAGTGGCTTACTGAAACAGTCGAAACTGGTGTATTGTCATCACCTAACAAGCAGAAGATAAAACTTGGAGATATTTTCACATGCAATGATGCTGGCGCTGTTATTTGCACTATTTGCTCAAACACAAAAGCTGTAGGAGATTTCAGCTCGGGAAAGAAATAGGAGGAATGGAAACTTGATAACTTAAAGCGGCATCTCAATCAAAAAGTACATACCGAATCAGTTACAAAACTGCGGAATCAGAAGAGTGGTGGAATTGTGCGAATGCTACAAGAGAGTACGATAGATCATAGCGTTCTATTAGAGATGAAAGAGAGAAAGCGTTCAACTTCAGATTTTGTAAAAGTGCTGATTGATAACGTTATTCTCGCTATTAAACTAGAATGCCTCTATGCTTTCGGTACCCAATATTCATGAGCATGTTGCCAAATATGTTGAAATTCCAGAAAGTTGGCGCAGCAAAAACTATGCATTTGAATTTGTGGAGTGTATAAGGTTTGTCTTAAAAACTCAGCTTATGACTGAATCGCGAAAATCTGCATTCCATACGTTGATAATAGAAGAAAGTACCGATATTTCAGTTCAGAAAATGTTGATAGTTTATTTCAAGTATCGACATGAATCAGAAATTGTTTGCAGAACAATATTCGGCGGTATTGTGAAGTTGTCCTCGTGTGATAGCGTCTCTATTGTGACGGCAATAAAACAATTATACTGTGAGAAAGATCTTGATTTGCAGAAGATGGTAATGTTAACATCTGATGGCGCATCTGTCATGCATCATTTGTCTGAGTGGCGCAGCGAAAGAAGTTCTTAATTCGATTGACCGTGATATCGACAAGGCTGAAATTCTTAGATTTGTCGAACTTTGAGTAACCAACTTGAAAACACATTTCCAGATGATGAATTGATGGATTGGCAAGCATTTGATCATTGCATCATTGCAAAAGGGCCAAGTTTCGAATTTGACAAAGACAGTCTGAACAAACTGTTAAGAAAGTTTTCGAGAGTGTCATCTTAAAGATCTTTGATCAATATGATGACTTTAAATTCTTGATTGAGGAAAAAATAAAGACTGGAACAATTCAAACTTTCAACCTGTGCCTTAAAGAATGAAGACATGAAAGAGCTCTCGATTCTGCTGTATATTTGTGGCACATTTCAAGCATCAAGTGCAGACTGTTATCAGGAAACTCTATTGTTCTAGATACGGTTTACAAGCACTTGACCACCTATAAAGACAGACGTGGAAAGTGAAAATCAGGCAATAAATGACTGCTCTAAATTTCCAACTACATATATTTTATTTGCAGGTTTTGGCAGAAAAATATATGTTTAGCACTTTACCGACATCATTTATTTGAAATAATCTGAATTATATTTTAGTTTACATAATGAATAATGTCATCTCTGTGTAAATGTTTTTTCACAAATGTTGCACACTAAAATGTCGCATCATGTTTTATTGTGCACACCTTTATTTTTCTGCATAGCACCGTCAAAGATTAGAGGGAACGTTGAACATACTCCATCTACAGATTAAGTAATAAATGAATTTATCAAACAGAAAAGGCGCTTGGACTTAGCATTAAAGCCTAAAAATTGGACTTTGCATTATAGCCTAAATTGTTGTTTGGTGATAAAGCCTAAAATAAAATGACAATAGACGATAGTAATTATTAGGCTTATAATTCCTTTCTCTTCTTTGGACACTCACTGTTGACTGTTGTTCACTTGAAAGTTGAAAATCTTAATTAAATTTGAACATTTTAATTTTAATTGAATCTTCATTTTCCATTTGTCATAAAAATAACATTTAATATTAATTTAGTTAAACAATTTAAACCATTTTAACCTATCAGTCTTATAGTATCAGGGGCTTCACGCATTCACTATTCTCATTCGTCCACACTTGAAATGTTTGACCATAATATTAATAAATATTTCTCAACTCTAACCCCCCCCCTTCATAAATTCTTGGCTACGCTACTGATTCTAAAGGACCTAATTTTATAGCCATATCAATAAATAAATTTGATAACCAATTAGTTCAAATGTGAATTTATAAGATGTAACATTTCCATTCAACTTTGAAACATAATCCTGAATTACAAATATCTAAAGGATTTGATGATTGATTAATATTAAAATATGTTTTACCAGTATTATTTAATGCTTCAGTACTTGCTGTTGTAGGAAATACTTCCATAGAAACATTTTTCGAATATCATGATTAAAACAAAAGATTTTATCAAAATCAAAATTTGTTACCATTTTTATACTTAAAATATTTCTCAATGATTTTTTTATATTTCGAAAGTGTTCTTAATTTTAAATTCAAGTCAGTACTAATTCAAATCAGAATAACTATAATAACTATAAGTTAAACAGAAAACACCCCTTCTGAAATTACAAGGAAACTTAGCGCTAGCCTGTTATTGAAAATCGCGCTAATAATATGTGCTACAATGAATTTTCAGTGATAAGAGAATAAGGAATTTGTACCTTCTACAATAGGCCCATGAGCCTAATGGCGCGCAGGCCATTAGCAGCTCTAGTAATGAAACTCATCCCTTTAGTGACTGGCCCCCGCTAATCCACAGAACCAATGTCTTTTGTGACAGATGATTAGTCGTAATAAAAACGTTATATGTTGCGGTAAGAAGTTGGGTAATGAAAGTTGATGAATGGATAGAAAGTTTGCCTTTACTGTATACACAGCAAATATAATATGTCATTTGAAAAGTTTATAGCTTTCAGAATTAAATTATTAATTGAAAAATAAAATTAACATAATCATATTAAAACAGCATTATTAAATCCCAAAGTCACACTAATAGATGAAAAATCACTTAAACGAGTCGATTCATCTAACTGTCAACACCAGATGATGAATGTGCTTTTATCAAGTATAGAAAAATATAGATAAACCCCAACGAAAATTAAGTATTTATGATTGTAATTTATAATTATAACTGATAATTACAATATGACGACGAAATAATACTAATATAAAGGTCTTTATATAAAAATATGTTTTACTTAGAATAGCATTTGAGAGGCCTATTGAAAAATATATCTAACACCCTTCAGTTTATGTGTGAGTAGGTAGGGAGGTGGGGGGGGCATTTACATTATTATCCCATAAATTTACTCCATGTCGTCGTAAATAAAATTTCCAAAAGTTAAATTTCCAAATGACAAAAATCTTACTGTAATCATAATTAATTGAACAAGCCGAATTTGCATCTTGAATCTGATTAAAAATTCCAATAAAAACTAAATTAATAAACATTTTATAAAAGATTTGGTCAATAATTTTATGAAAGAAATCAATTTACTTTATTGAAATTCTGTGGGGAAGAATAGTTAGTTATTTCCATTAGTCCAGAGGCGGTCGGAGGTAAGGTGTGAGCTGTTGGTGGATTATAATTAATTTTCTGGGTTGCCATTAAGGAGCTCATTTTGACTCTTAAGGACAGTTCTTCCTACCTTTATTCTTCTGGTAAATTAATAAGTACGATGATTGTACCAGCATCGTTAAAATGGCACACAAGCGAATTCACCGCCCATACAGTAGCTTATGTAATTGTGTATTATGTAATTGATTATGCAATTCATGTATTTTTATTAATAAATATTTGACTATTTAGTTTTTATATGGGATCATGTTGCTGAAATTTTTATTAATTTAATTCTGACAATTAAAGAATTAATAATTATGAAAAATTTACAAATATTATCCTAACATTTATTATATTTATTAAAAAGTTCCTTAAATTTTATGACAACTTATGTCACGTTGGGACCATTTATTGGGCTCTAACCCTTTTAGGATTTTGTACGATCTTGAAACCTTTTGTCAATATGTAACTATTATTTCTTTTATAGTTTCGACAATAATGCATCTACTTCGTTTATGCTGCTGAGGATACTTAAATAATAAAATAAAATAATTATTGAAATGCATAATTTGATTGAGGAAATAGAAAGGGATTTAAATAAAATTCTGAAACTGAAAATAGAAAGAAAATAAATAAAATACGACAAATAAAATAGAAAAAAATTAGAAATGGGATTTCCTTATCTTGGCGACTTGACCGAGATAAAAAACATGAGTCACCAAGTAAACCAAAAGATAGCGTCTGCTAAAAATCATATCTTGACAACTGTCAAAAATCATAAAAGACTTGGAGATAAATGAAAGGAATGTACTGGAGGAAGGAATTTAAACTAAAGTCAATATCAGTTAGTGCCATTAGATTACAGACTATAAAAGGGAGCATAGCCTTAATCAAAGGACAGAATTTGAAAGATAGACGTAAGTTGAAAAGAAAAAATGAAAACACAATTTAAAAGAAGTTGTAAAGAAAAGAAGAAAATAGAATTAAAAACAAAATTCAAGGTAAATTACGAAATTATCGGTGAAACGAATGTAAACATATTAACGTTATCTAAAGCTAAGAAACCCACTAGATCGAATCTACTGATCATCGAAACTAGAAAAAGTAGTCAAATGGTTGTGAATTCCAAGTAATATTGTAAACGTACTATTCCTCCCGAAGCGTTGCAATACGCACTTAAGTCATTGTTGTAATATTGAATTATTGGTGTCGCTGTAAATTTGTATTCAATTGTGTTAATCAATAAAATAGACTGTTTTTATAGTTAAAAAGTCTTTCCTTTTAATGAAAATATACTTCGCAGCAAAAGACTTAAATTATAATTTATTGATTAACGTTTAATTACTGCTTGCTACTAATAAATCATCACTTATACTAATACTAATAATAATAATAATAATAATAATAATAATAATAATAATAATAATAATAATAATAATAATAATAATAATAATAATAATAATAATAATAATAATAATAATAATAATAATAATAATAATAATAATAATAATAATAATAATAATAATAATAATAATTTCTTGGCGTTATTCAATGTGATTTTATACACTCCGAAACTCACTTATTTTAATTAACAACTTTAGTTTTGCTGACATGTATTAGTTAATTAATTATGCTTAAACTAATTAATTTATTAATTGGGCAAAATATTCCGCATGATCAATTAATTAACCTAAGCAGTTATTTTCCAAATTCAAATATTGATTTTCTCTCAAAATTATTCCATTAATTGATTTTTTGATTTTTTTGTCAATTTACAAAGTTGTTCTTCAATTTATAACCCTAAAAATTAGGAGATCTTTTCCCGGCTTAATACTAAATGTATTACAATTTTAGACAGTGATACAAAAGTTGAAAAGGATTAGCAAATAGCAGATATATAAATTTAAAAGGGAGAAAATGTATAGATTTAAAATATATTAAAAAGAGTTGTTCTTTACATAATATTGTTTTTGTGATATTTGATTTGTCGTTATATTGCGGTTTTATGCTATATATTATTAGTGGGCATCGGGCATGATGAGGAATGGGATACAACTGTACTTATGGCCTCCAAAAACCTCCAAAAAAAGACAAAATAAATCTGTTTTTTTAAAGTGATAAAAGTAGAAATTTATGAGAAAAAGTGTTTTCAAAATCTCCTGGTTCATCAAAACCTTTGAAATCTTATATTCAAAATGAAGGTAAAATGATCATGAAGGTAAAATGATCATGAGTTTAAGATTTAAATTGTTAGTTTTATTGTTACTAGTTTTAATTGTATGTAAAAGTTAGCTAGATTTTGGCTGCCCCATTTTTAGTTGAAATATTTTACAGATATTTTATGTCGTAATAAAAATTAATTTTTATGTGAAAATATTAAAAATATTTTAAAAATTTATTTGGAAAATAAATAAAATGATTAATTAATTACTTGATCAAATTTTAAGTTTTATTGATATAAACCAGCAACAGCCCCGTATTATTTGTATATTTTAAGATTAACTAATATTGATTAAAACAAAACCCTTTTTCAAAAAATACTTTTTATTAATAACCAAAAGCAATCAAAATGAGATGAATAAGGATATTGTAGAAAACAAATAATTATTCCCGATGAACGGTAATTGGGGTTTTTGTGGAGGCCGTTGATTTATATGGAGCTTCAATTAAGATGATGCCATTGTCAATTAAAGTTGCTTTGAGATTGTCAGGATCAACATTTGAAGGTAAATCATGTTCATCGTTAAACTCTTTCATGTTACTATAACCATTTGGTCCGGATTCTTCGTGTTTTGCTGAAATGATTACTCGATATCCCTTGGTTTTGATATTCAAATCCTCGGGTCTGAAAATTGGATCAATAGCAATTTCTTCGACATAGTTCTTTGATTTGTCAGTGATCAAAACGGGAGATCTCATGGAACTTCGTAAACTACTTGAAGAACAATCGAAAGGACTGAGAGATCCATTCAAAGTTCGGTGTCCAATTCCACTAGAGCTAAATGAAGACGAATAAACCGGAGATGAAATTTGTGGTGTTAGAATATTAAAAGTGGTTTGTTGAGGAGATTGTCTCTGAATGGTGATTGGTCTACGAATTGGTGGATAGAGATTCGAATACGTTTGAGGGAGAATTGGGATTCTTATTTCCAATAAACCATTGTCAGTATAAACGGAGCGCATTTCTTTTTTCATATCAATATTACTTGGCAAGCTGATTTCCTTTTTGAATTCTTTATACTCCGATTCTTCGCTGTTTCCGTGAACACCTTTTTTCGATCCGGATTTTGATTGTTTTGCTTCGATAGTCAACATATTTCCGTGCTGGTCAATTCGAATATCCGACGGAGAGAACCCGTCGACATCGACAGTGAAAATATAATCGACATCTCCGTTTGTCGACTTTTCATATCTCGGTTGAATGGATCTTTCGAAACTGTAGCTTGGAGTCAACGAAGAGAACTTTTCAAATTCCATGCTTCGATTCATTTTTTGTTTTATTGGTTTAATGAATTTCTGAATCACAGTCCCAAAATATATAGTAAATCGGTTTCACATTTACAATTTCAATTATTCAAAGCGTGCTGAAGATTTGTGCTGTGAAACTTCGGCACACTTCATACAAAATAAATATCATTTTTCAGTTTTGTAAAAATTTAATATAGATAATTTATGAATTATGCACATTCAAAGATGACATAGGTTACGTAACCGACCTGATTCATTTGCACTTTGAAGAATGAATAAAATGTGCAAATAACCTGGACTTATAATTTCACTTTGCACGCATATTTATCAGCATTGATTCTTTCGGGAGAATTTCTATTTTTCATTTTCCTAGATAATCGATTGATTTTTAAAAATATTGATTTTTCAAAAAATATTTTTTTTAAATTTTTAAAAAAGATACTTTTTCAGTTTGACAATCTGAAATGTGGAATTTATTTTGGTGAGGGGCTTTTAAATATATATAAAAAATGCAAAAGACCGTCAAAAATATTTGAATAAAATTACAATTTTTAGTATATTTTGAAAAAATATTTTTAAATTAAATTTTCAAAAGTTTTACTCACAACAGTCATTTGTGAAAGTGTATTAATTTTCAAACAACTTTCCTGCTAGTGTTTTTAATAAAAGCTTTATTTTTACTTGTAAACTACTTTTTGTTATAAGTAAGTAACCCTTTTGTATAGTGTGATCACTATATATATATATATATATATATATATATATATATATATATATATATATATATATATATATATATATATATAGATATATATATATATATATATATATATATTCGTAATTATAAAAAAACATCGATAACTTTACTGATTCATAGTCAAGTTTTTTAATGCTTACAATGTCATAACATAATTTAAATTTCAAGTCCAATTTAAGTACAGGCTGACACCTAAGGTAAATCAAACGCTATATAGCAAGATATAGTCTCCTGTAGACACACAGAAACATTGCAGTAAGGATTATTCATACGTCATTTTTATATGTATTGAAGTCAAAATGAAGAGCCTCCAAGTGCTGGCAATAAGCAATCAAGTCTTCATCATGTTTTTCCACTGTTGATAAATTTGGAAACTGGCTGAATTCTCCTCTTCCCAAATTTCGTTTGTACAGAAGAAGTTTTGCTACAAATGAAGAAATAACCGTTTTTGTTTTAATTAAGTTCAGGTCATCGCCTTGGAGCTGTAGATTTGATTCATTAAATTTGTGAAACAAATCTGTCAAATAAGCTACGTCATTTTTTGAATCAATCAATTTGGCTCGTAAAGCATCATCTTTGTTTTCTAGGAACACTAGCACTAGGTCAAAGAGTTTATAGAACCTAGCCAAACAGGCACCTTTTGACAGCCAACGAACTTCTGTATGAAGCAGCAAGCGATTAAATTCTTCATCGTTTTCACTACAAAGTTGTCTAAACAATCTGTCATTCAATGAATTGCTTCTTATTTTGTTAATTGCTTTAATGACATAATGCAATGACCTATGTAGACGTTCACTCAGATTTTTGGCAACTAAATGTTGACGATGAATGACACAGTGTATAGTTAATACATTCGGCACCGCATTTTTTAAATAAGCAAGAAACCCTCTGTAGCGCCCTACCATCGCTGGAGCACCATCAGTAGCAGCTGATAAGATATTACTCAGGGGGATTTCTTTTTCTTTAAAAAACTCGTCCAATTCATGAAATATCGACTCTCCTTTAGTATCAGTCTGCAAATTTTTAGCAAATAATAACTCTTGGCAAATTTTTTCTTCTTTTATGAATCGCACGTAAGCTAAAAGTAAGGCTTTATTTCCTGGCAAAGTTGACTCATCAAGCTGTATAGAGAAATGCTGGGCTGTTTTTAGATAATTACATAGCGAGTATTCAACATCTTGAGCCATTTCATCAATTCTTCTTTGCACTGTATTATTGCTCAAAGGAATTTTCTTGATAATATCAGATGCTGGCTTATGTAGCATAGTTCGAATTACCTTACTTAATATATACGATCCGCTAATATGCAGTATTGGGTTAGGGTTACGGGGGTTGGAATTGAGAAATATTTATTAATATTATGGTCAAACATTTCAAGCGTGGACGAATGAGTATAGTGAAAGCGCGAGGCCCCTCGAGATTAAGGTGTCTGATACTATCAGACTGATAGATTAAAATGGTTTAAATTGTTTAAATAAATTAATATTTAATGTTGTTGTTTTATTGACAAATGGAAAATGAAGATTTCATTAAAATTAAAAAGTTCAAATTTATTAAATATTTTCAACTTTCAAGTGAAAAACAATCAACAATGACAGTCCAAAGAAGAGAAGGGAATTATAAGCCTAATAATTACTATCGTCTATTGTCATTTTATTTTAGGCTTTATCACCCAACAACAATTTAGGCTATAATGCAAAGTCCAAACGCCTTTTCTGTTTGATAAATTCATTGATTGCTTAATCTGCAGGTGGGTATGTTCTCGATGAATATTCAAAAGGGTCAGTCCATTGAGTCGTGTTTCGCTGGTAGTGTTTCGTATATACGTTTTAAAACGTTGGAGAGTTGAGAATGAACGCTCAATGGTGCATGTGGATACGGGTAGTGTGGCTAAGATTTGCAGAAGCTTTCTGACATTTGGTTGCAATGTAGCAATACATACAGCTAGAGCTTCTAAGGCATTTCTTGGAATACCATCTTGGCTCACACGTGACAGACGACGATACCATAGTTTAATTTCTGTAATAAACGAATCTAAATCACAATTTCGATCATCAGAATAAAAATCAACAAAATGGTGAATTATTCGGATCTTTCGGAAGGAGACACTGGAAACCTTGAGGCACCTTCTTGTGATTCAAGAATCTAGATTGGAGTTGACTTATGAACGTGTCTATGAATGGAATGTAAATTGCAATCTTGTATTATTCTTCATCAGATGAAGGTGAAATGTTGCATCGTTTAGTTTGTTTGGCAGTTATTCTTGGTTGCTTTATTGAAAATTCATGTTTTTCTGCAATCTTGGATATAGCATCATACAACTTCTTGAATTTATCAATTTATCGTCTGATTCTACTCTCAAAGGTTGGATGTCTGCCGATTACATCCACTGTTCCCTCTAATTTTTGACGGTGCAGTGCGGGAAAATGAATGTGTCTGTAAAAAAACATGATGCGACATTTTAGTATGCAACATTTGTGAAATTCATATTTACAGGTGTTAAAAGCTCTTTTATACGCCAGTCTTCAATATAATAAAAAACATTTTACACAAAGATGACATTATTCATTATGTAAATTAAAATAGAGTTCAAATTATTTCAAATAAATGATGTCGGTAAAGTGCTAAACATAATTTTTCCTGCAAAAACCTACAAATAAAATATATGTTGTTCGAAATTTAGAGCAGTCATTTATTGCCTGATTTTCACTTTCCACGTCTGTCTTTATGGTTGATCCAATGCTTGTAAACCGTATCTAGATCCAGTGGCGGAACTTCAAAATTTGCCCCCCCCGCGCAATGTAAAATATTTCCACTTAAATTTTTCGGTTTAAAGTTTAATACATAGTTATTCACAGCAGCCGCTATTCAATGATAGTTTTATGTTTGTAGGCAAATATAACTGCGGGAAAAAAGTTTCAGAAAATGATTGTAAATATTTTTTTAGTAATAATTTTCGGCCCCCTATAGCTGGTGGGCCCCGCAACGCAGGGTCCTGCGTCCACTAGTTACGCCACTGCCAAGATCAATAGAGTTTCCTGATGAATTTTATGTGCATCAAATTATCCAAATGATTTACTTCCAGCCTATTTCTAGATTTTTTTAATTAAGTTCATCAGGTTAAAACCGCCTTTGCAGTCTGCACTTAATGCTTGAAATGTGCCACAAATGTCCAGCAGAATCGAAAGCTCTTTCATGTTTTCATTCTTCATGGCACAGGTTATGACGTCGGTGAAAGTTTGAATTGTTCCAGTCTTCATTTTTTCCGCAATCAAGAATTTAAAGTCGTCATATTAATCATTGATCTTTAAGATGTGTTGGGCTAGAACTGATTTCTAGACCCAAACTACCAATTATGACCGAAGCGTGTAGGTACACAGCAAGTAAAAAAGCACCAAGTATAATTAAATATTAAAACCTACACCAAGTAAACAATAATAATTAAAGGAGAAAACAACAGAAAAATAAACACAGAAATTAAATAAAATTATACCAAAAGCAAGAAGTGAGGCAAATCTAACTCAAAAATAACCAAATAAACACAGAAGTACAAAAAGCAAACTCGAATAACTTAAAAGATGGCAAAAACAGTAAAAAATTCCAGAAAAACCCAGAACATTCCATTAAAATGGCGATGACCATCACCAAAGCCATAAAAGTTAGAGGAAATAAATAAATTAGTATTAAAATAATAAAACTTAAAAGAAATTCATAAAACACCAATTAGAATAAAAATTAAATTAAAAATAAAATAGAATGTTCTGGAACCGTTCCAAATCCATCATGGACGTCAAATTAACGAAAAATAATTAAAAAATAAAATTTTAAAAATAAAAACAAAAATTATGGCACAAAAATTGCCATTAAAAATATCAAAATCTTGAAATAGAAAATTCTGGAATAAAAAGAATTCGAGTTTGTTTTAATGCATCAATACATACACGTGTACAAAATAGGTATATATACCGACACGTTGCGATCATAAAAAAATCTTATGCCAAATTTTTATTGAACTTTTTATGCTAATTTTTTGCTGAAAAAGAAGCATTAGTAAGCTTTTTGATTTGATGTTAGGTAAACATATTAATGTCAACTTTTTATTTTTTTTTATTAAAGATAATTGTAAGATTCTATGTTTAATAATTCTCAACGGATCAGCGGCGTCCGAGTACGTCTCTGGTCGGTTCTGCATATAATTTTTAAAATTTCGATTTCTCATTCACACATGCACTATCTATATTATATCGATCAATATTATATCATCAATTTTTGTTCGGGTCCTTCGGAGGTCGAACTACTTCATGGTTCTGCCATGGAGTTAGGTCGAGGAAAACCTCCGTCTGACTCTTTGTATTTATATAAGGTCGACCGTAAATGGTTGACTCAAACTCAACACTAAGGTTTGTGGAAGTGGTCACAGTGGGGCCATGGAAGCAATATTCTTCCCGACTCATTACGTAATACACAATTAAACTCAACACTTAAAATTCTGAACAAACAACTCCACACTAAGGTCCATAAACTGAGTAGAACTCATACCTAAACTTACACAATCATGCAAATCACATTAATGTAGACGGTTGATCAGTTATGCTTAGACATATGCCGAATTGAGTTTTCGTAATAGTAGCTTATAGTAATCAGAGTAATGAACAGAATAAAGATATTCGGCATACGTATAAGTATAATATAATCTAGATAAGTCTTCGAATCAATTCAATATAACTGTAGATATTCCGAATCCAAAGATTAAATGGCGAATTCCCACGTTGAAATATTTATAAGTACTGAGTTGCAATAACTTTAGTTAAGTATAAAGCTACAAGTTATAACTGATTATGATGTTTTAGGTACGAATTATAGCCAGAGACTATAAATGAGTAGTTCAGAAATTTGAGGTATAAACTGTAGATCGGGAATGGCAGTGACCAAACTCTTAACATAAAAGTCAATCCACCTAAAACTAGTTATATAGAGGCATACTGCAACGCTGAAATTATAACTCACAAATAGTACCAAGAGATCCGAAAGTAATTTGAGAAACGATGCGGAGAAAGAGGAGTTCATAAAAACTTATATAAAGTCGGTAATAAAATTATAAATCCGAAGATGTAAAATTATAATTCACAAGATAAAAAAAAAAAATTTTAAACTGTAGAATATAGAATTCGAAATCATAAAATATAAACCTACAAATGGTGAGGTATAAATGGATAAATGGTAAAATCTAAAATCATAAGTTGTAAAAGGAAAAATTTACAAATTATAAAATATAAAGTTACAAATTGTATTCTATAGAATCATGGATTATAAAACATAAAATTTCAAAGCATAAAATTTAAAAGTATGAATTATAAAATAAAAAAATTATAACTTGGAACATGTAAAATTATAAATTAAAGAACGTGAATTTATAAAGTGAAAAATCTGAAATTACAAATTACAAAGGAAAAATTTTGAATTATAAATATAATCATAAATTGAAAGAACCTAAAATTATAAATCATAATTATATGACATGCTCCTGAATATTAACTATAAATATTTATATAATGTTCAAATAGGCCTAAAAGTAAATTATAAAGATTTACAATTAATCATTACCATCATCATCAGTGGTAGTACTCAATTATTAACATTACTATCGTTAGTATTATTGTTGTAAACCTTATTATTATTGTTATTATTACTAATAGTATTCACGATTATTATTATATTATTATTATTATTATTACTATTATTATTATTAATTTTATTATTATCGTTATTATTATTATTATCACTATTATCATTATTGTCATTATCCTTCCTACCGTTACCCTGGTTATTATCAATTTACCTTAGCATTATTCTTATTATCATTATTATTACCATTATGGTTACTATTATTATTATCGTCATTACCACTATTACCCTTAATTACATCGTTATTATCCTCATTATTAACATCATTATCATTGGTATCATTTCATCATTGCAATAGTTATCCTTATTTGATGAAAATAAAATCAGAAACCAAATTATTGATTTTGGGATTCCCCTATCGCTAAATTTAGTTACACTAACCCATCTACCAATGAAATCCCAAAAATCTATTTTTAGCAACACCCCCCCCCCCCAGGACGACGTCAAAGTATCGATTTAAATTATATATAGATACGCGGCAGTATATATGTAGATATGCGTGGGTGTAGGTACCCATACATATGTGAATGTGTGTAGAAGCATGGAGGTTCAAAGAATAATAAAGATATCATACCCCTGTGGTATCTTGGTCACGACCCGTTAGGGTAATACAATAACGATGATATGATTAATTAAGTATTTCGTTAAAATAATTTATAAATTTACTAAAAGGATTAAATTTAACTTCAAATCAAATCAAAACACAAATTCCAAGTTAAGGATTAAATTTAACTTCAAATCAAATCAAAACACAAATATTTTCGGAAAATTTCCCAATTTCTGCGAGGGGTAAATTACGGGTCCAAATCAAATATTGGGCATGAAATGACATTCCCGGGGAAGAATTATGGGAAGACTACTCCAAGCTAATCTATTCTATCTTACTCGATCGAGGTTCATAATGATATCACCTAAGAAATAAGGAATTAGAAAAATTAAATAAATTACTGGTGTGTAGAGCAAACCACTCATAACGGGCACAACCGAAGGAAAGGTAAGCAGACGAAGAGCTTAGTTCGTTGCTAGTACCTGTCGCCCCAGCGTACCCGGATTTAGTGGCCTAAAAATGACGATCTAAAAAACTCACATTTTATTAAAATATAAATTAAAATTTATAAATACTAATTAAAATTACCACTTAGTGGTAAACAACATTTTGAATGCAAATGATTAGTTTAAACAACCGAAATTTGACGAAATTTTTTTTTGTTGTCGGTAAAGTATGAACTCTTATTCTACTGCTCCTAGGATTATAGACGTTAGTCTTAAAATAAAATGTTTTTTTTTTATTTTCAAATTCTTAAAGGGAAAAAGGGTCAACAAAATCCTGTGGTTGACGTCGTATCACAATCAGTATAGAGGAGCTTGATTATTATTTTGTAGAAATGTCCTACTCCGACAGCGATAGCCACGAAGAAGCCGACCGACAGATGCTTACCAGACTCCGTACACGGTACATATGGTACCGTATCCATGATTGGAATCGGGGCTTGGACCTCGACAACTTTGGCCCAGTAATCCGGAGCGGGCCGGAGCCGGACGCCCCGGCGTGGGTAAAAACAGAGCCCACAAACGATTTATTACAAGAGGCCCGCGACCGAGCGGCCATTGAGGTAGAAGCGGCCCAGATGCGCTTGCGGAAAATCGATTTACAAATCAGGGCAAATAAAGAAGGGAAAACAGTAGAGGACCTGGAAGAGGCCGAGGCAACCCCGCGGAAGAGGGGGAGGCCGCGCAAATGACTGATCGGACTCATCATCAATTTTTCTTTTACCCATTTTCGTTCAGTTGTGACTTAGTTAAACTTTACTTTTAGATCATTCAGTTGTAACTTAATTAAACTTGACTTTTGGTGATAATTATTTTATTTTTATTAATAAATTATCTTATGTATTGCGTGCGTAATATCGGAAATTAGGTTTATTTATAATCTTGATCTTATATCATAATTGAATAAATAGTATGTTGCAAAAACGTAATCGTTGAATTCTTTTCTTTACCTAGTGTTCAAATTATTGGAAAATTTGCGAAAGGACAGGGAAGAAGCTCAAAAACAGGCCGAGGAGCTCCGCATGCGAGTAGACAAGCTCAAGGGACGGTGCCGAGAACTAGAAAGCACCTGGTTTAGTCCCGAGGATATGAAAAAGAAGGTGGCGCAGGTCCTTCAGCTGCAGACTCAAGCCTCGCAGGATCAGATGGAGATCCGGGCACTGAAGCTCCAGCTCCGCGTGGTAGAAACTGAGCGAAACGAACAAGTAGTTCACGGAGCCGCCATAAGTCAAATCCGGCCGTTGACCGTGGAACTAGCGGCAATATACCCTCCGGCCGCGAAAGAGAAACCAAAAAGAAAACGGCTTGGGCGCAATATCCGGGAAAAATTAAAGAAGGCCAGACTGGCGGAATACGAAAGGCAAGTGGGTTCGTCGCAAATGGCTACGACGGGAGAAACCGGCCCCACCAACCGGCCGAGTTGAACTTTTATGCCATGTTGATTATTCCTGTAGCAGGTTTTATATGCCGTGTAGTACTAAACTAATGTTTCTTCTACTTATTATTAAAATAAAATATATTGTGTAGCGTTAGAACACTGTCTGGTATGTTTTATGACTGTCTGAAAACGAGAGCTTGCGTGTAAGGTTGGGAGAACGATTTTGATAAAGGGACCGGAGAAATCGGACATACACCTTCTATCGGTAGTCCGTGAACCCATGGAGTACTCGACAACTATAGTGCTTGATGCGCTCACTTTTTGCGAGTACTCAACCCTTGGTACAGTACCAACGTTGATTTCTCAACGGGTACCAAGCGGAAAACTAACGTTGTATTCTGGGTTACGCTGGTAACGGCACTCAAACATTCAACCACCAGTAACCCACCATACAAATTTGGGGGCTCAGCCGGGATTTTTAAATTTAATTGGTGAAAGAACCCGAGAATAGATATAATGGAGAGAGTAAAAGCTGATATAAAGTGATATGCATTCGAGAACGAGCAGGTTGTTTTCCCAAGCGCTTAAACTTAGTATATGGATATGTGAATATGATAAAATGGATGTAGAATGTCTAAATGAGTGACGGAAGTTTTAAAATATGACGACATATGAATGTATTGAAAGTGGGTATGAGAATACTGTACGAATAACGTAGTAATAGAATGATTGATGATGAATGAAAATTAAAACGAAAACAAAATATAATAAAATTGTAAATATTAACGATTAATAAAATGTAAATATAAAGAAATAATAAAAATTTAAAAATAGGGAAAAGGGGAGATAGCGCGCTAATAAAGATAGAACGAATGAACAATGTAATTGAACTTAATCGAAAACGTGTAAAATAGGGCGATAACGAATGGGATATGGGTTATATATAACGAAACGATTATAATAAAATCACAAAATCATGAGAGAAATTTGCGCAGGATAGAACATTAAACAGAGGGAGACGGGGATGTCGAAGTACTAATAAAATAAGGTATTCTGGATATTAGAGGGAAAATGATAGAGGGGAAAATGACGTGGAATATTAATAAAAAGAGAACTTTAATTAATAAATCTTAACTAGATGGAATCAACCGGCTACATTACAAAGAGACTCGAAAAATTCGTAAATTTAACGCATAATTCGCTACAACGGCTAAATCGCAAAGCAGATCAGCTGATGAAAATCCAAGACGAGATGAGCTTGAATCCAAGACCGCAAGCTGAGGAAATATGTGTAATGATGAAGATAGCAACACCTAATGCAGATATGACCACTAAAAGAGTTTATCAAATTCAAAATTTACGATTAGATGATGCCAAATTCAACATCCAATGGCAGGAGATAATGATAAAAATGGAAACGATCGAAGAAGAAATTAAAGAAGCAATCGAACATCAAGTTAAAGATTTTAGAAAATGCTTCATATGCAGAATCAATGAGATACGAGTAATGACGATCCCATGTGGTCATTTATGTTACTGCGAAAATTGCGCAGAGAAAATTAAACGATGCAACGTATGCGATACGAACGTTAGAGAGAAATTGTAATATATCTCCCGTAAGGAGATGTTGTCAAATAAATTTCTTTTGAATGAATATGAAGTGATAAATTATTAAATTATACTAAAAACCCATTATAGCAACCGAAAGGTATAAAACATACGATGAACATAGACATATAAAGGACACAAAATACGTTAAATAAATAGACAAGCAACACAGCAGTTAGAACTAAAATCAAAATCGAATGCAGGACTGATCATAGTCGTATGGATGAGCTGATCTATAAGATCAGTACGATTTCTATTTCCAATTTTTTTTTTTTTTTTTTTTCTTCCTGTTATTATTTTTGGCATAGAGAGATACGATAATGAGGGGATGACAAGTGAATCGTCCTTACGACACTTGCCCGGATGGGGAAATCCTGATCACCCTGACGAGAGAATGTAGTAGGATCCATCGCAAATGTTGGGGAGTTTCTGCCGAGTGACTGATCACCACTTATGGGGGACGAACCAACGCGATTATTATATTTTTTGTCTGGGAGACTGGGGTTGACTAAAAGGGTAAATAAAAATAGAAAAATAAAATAAAAATTGAAAATACGCGCGCTAAATGTTAAAAATTTAATCCGAGAGCAGCTGCGGATTTGGAGAAACCGTTTTTGGACTCCAAATCGAATGAGTAGTAATGATTTTTCCCTAGCGAGTGATGAGGCACCCGAGTACAGCGGCTAACCACCGGACTGTAGTGTCCAGGAGATTATCAGCCAAGGGACTGATGATGCTGGATCACCCAATACAAAAACCCGGATACCACACCGAGTATTGGGCGCATTTTTTTTTGTTGCTAGCGGGACTTGATACAAAACCCGGAAGGGTAGCGAGCGAGAGAGACCCAGTTACCTACACCGAGTATTAAGGAGCCCAGTGAAACGGTTGTGAGATGCGGGTCAACCGGTAAAGGACTCGTACTCAACAGGCAACCAAGATTGGACCAGTTGTGAGACGGAGGACCGAAAGCCAACTGCATATCCAATTTCCTTTTATCTTCACTAGTCGGGAGATCTGGTTCATCACTTTTGAGAATCACGATCGAGGCGATTAGGCATTTCCGTGGTTTTTAAATCCTGACAGACAGGATGTTTTTTCTTCGTGAATATTGCTAGCAGGGGTCGGTACAAAACCCGGATGCCCACACCGAGTACCGATAGGCCCAGTGAAACGGCGATGAGATTAGAGTTACCGGTATTAGACTCTTTTCAATAAGCGGCCAAGAATTGAGCCAGTTGTGAGGCCTCAGCGGATTAGGAAGTTGAGTAGGAGGAGCCTTGAATTTTTAATTAGCCCGAAAGTCAACTGTCAACTCAATTTAATCGCGGTAGGGACGATAGTAGGTGTAAAAACCGAAGGCGTCTGGGGTTGAAGAAACCTCATTTAGGGCATTTGAAACCGGTCAGGGACCGAAGACCGCGAATACGGCGTAACGGTGTAAAAACCCAGGCGTCTAGGAGTCGTAAAAGATTTCAATTATGATTAAACCGGCCGGAAGCCGATGCCGACGCGGAGGTCTAACAAACCAAAGCGTTGATGGATAATAGTAGATTATATGGCGTAATGGTGTAAAAGCCCAGGCGTCTAGGAGTCGTAAAAGACTTCATGAGATTAAAATGAGTTGATTAAACCGGCCAGGGAGCCGATGGTAATTGAGCAAAATGATTTAAATGAAATAAGTGAATTGAGTAAACCGGCCAGGGAGCCGATGGTAAATAAAGATAGATGTAGAGGTCGCGCGAACCAAAGCATCGATGATTAAATATGAAGTTGATTAAATTGAAATAGATTAAGTGCGACAAATATATAATGAATAAAGGAAAATTATGATAAAGCGCCGGCTCAAGTGAAAATGAAACCAGTTTTTGGATGGGGAAAAGCGAACGAATAGATAGTAGTTGAATTATTGAATTTTATTTATTAATGATGTTTCTTTTGATATTTATATAATTGATATTATATTTGATGATTATAAAAGGGATAGATAATTGATACGACTATATAGATAATTGATACGAGTTATAGATAATTTAAACTCGACTTAAAATCAAATGGGGTGAATAGCGAAAAGTGTAGGAAAGTTGGGAAATTCGAAGCGAAGGAATAATAAAATAAAGGGAAAATGGAAAATAAATGAAGGGTTTAATAAAGAGAATTTATGATATGTACTAGAGGTGTTAATTGTTTTAGAATAATGCAAACAATTCAGAAAGAAATCAAAGAAATCAAGAAAACAATAGAAATCAAGAGATATAGAGAAATCAATCAAAAGCGAAGAATCAAAGAAATTAATAAAATCAAATCCGAGAAGAATTAGAAAATCGTGAGAATTAAAGCGAGACAATAATTAGAAAATATCAAGCTCGATCGACGAAGTAGAAAATTTATCAAAGGATATCAAAAGGAGGAAAAATTGATAGCATAGCTAGCCGAACCAGACGGAAAAATAAAGAAAACCTCAGTTTATTAGAAAAGGAAGAGATACAAAGAGCCAAGAAAAACAGAGAATTACACAAGAAACCGGCATCAGTAGAAACAGTATTTGAATCAGAGAGCTTAACTAACGAATTCGAGAACAGCGACGATTTTAAACGAACCGAACTAGAGCCGATAAGCGACAGCGAATCAACAGACGAGGAAGGAAATAGTTCAGAGTCAACCAATATAACAATCTTGTGTCAAGAAATAATGGCAGACGGGACTCCAAATGGAACAGGGATAACGGATCCACCGGAAACAAGCAATGCGCACGTTAACATTGGAGAATTTAGAGAGAAATTTCGAGGAGAGCCATTCGATGGAAATATAAACCAGCTAGAGACATTTATAAAAGAATTTGAAGTATACATTACGATATGTCACTGGCCAGACATAGTCGTACGAGAACGAATACCCCTATATCTAAAGGGAAGCGCCCAAGATGTATATTTAGAGGCGAAATGCGATGCAACGAAGTTGAGAACGTGGAAAGAGATCAAGGAGTTTTTAATAAAAACATTCGGTACCGAAAAAGAGGGAAATCGAAAAATGTTAGACTTTCTGCATCGAAAGCAGAAATATAACGAATCCAACGCACTGTACGCATGCGAATTGAGACGACTAGCACGAGAAGCCTTCGATTCAAATCAACCAGTTCCGGAAGACAAGATAATAGCCGTATTCGTAGATGGCATGAAACGAGAGGATATACGAGCAACCTTGGGATGTCGAGCACCAGAGACGCTGGAAGAAGCACTAAAAATAGCCAACAAATGTGAAACTTACCTAACACCAATACAAGTAGCAGCAATGACAGCAGCTCCAGCAGTTCCAGCAACAACAGCAACAACCACAAACAACCAAGTCAATAATGCAAATCCAGTAATGAATCAGTTCATCCCAGGATCGCAACAGTTGTTCAAAACTCCACAAACAAGAAACCAAAACAATGGAGGTAATATTCAAAATTTTACTAATAATTTCAGGAACAACGATATTAACAATCGAACCTGCAACATATGCCAACGATCAGGGCACTGGAGCAATGAATGTTATAGAGCAAGGATGTGTCAAAAGTGCGGGAGAAGAGGTCACACGGAAAATGTCTGCAGAGGACCCATGATGTCTATGGGCAGAGGAGGAACCAGAACCTGCTATAATTGTAATCAGCCTGGACACATGGCAAGAGAATGCACAATGAGAGCCAAACCAAATCAACCAGGATCAAACAATCCAGTTCAGAACACACAAATCAACCTCATGCAGGAAATCGAACAATTAAAAGATATGATCCAGCGAATACCGACTAACAATCAACAACAACGAATCAACATGATGCAGAGCACCGAGGAAATCCGGAACCAACCAAGTAAGCAACAACAAGATCAACAACGAATCGAATGGCAAAGATTGCAAAACGAGGAAGCCAGAGAAATTCAAGAAAGATGGAAACAACGGGAAACGAATCCCGGAAGAATAAATATGATGAGATTAACAAATAAAGAGGAACCGCACACTGCGGAGCAGTGTGTTAACAACGAAGGGAGTGATCTGATAAGAAACGAGGGGATAAAAACGACAAAAGAAAATGAGATTGATCCACGGACAGAATTGAGCAGTGAAGAGAAAATACAATTGATTAAAGAATTTACCAAAGAGGAGAAAGAAAGGAGACAAAAGGGAGATGAGAGCAAAGACGAACCAAAAAGCAATGAGATAGTTACAAAAAATCGAATTCAGAGGGTATTACTACAAAAAATTGAAGACAGAATCAAAAACGAAAACCCTACATTAACTGAGGAGCAAATAAAGGAAAAGTGAAAGAACATTGGTTCAGGAAAAATGAGTGGTTTGAAAAGAAAGAACCACATACCAAAGCTAAAATAAACATGTTGAGACAAATGCGGAGTGACCAGACGGATCAGGAAGATGAGAAAAGCGAGGTGAGTAGCCTGGGAGGCGAATTATTTCAGTCAAGTGAGGAAAACAACGAACCGAAAACACCCCCAAACAGTGAAACACCTCAAAGTAGTGATGAGAGTGAAAATGATGACATGAAATCAATGATAGAAAAAGATGAGGAGGAGATATTTGAGGAAATTTTCGACACAGTAGCAGAAATAGAGCGAAATGAGAGCTACATCAACGAGTTAACATACAGAAAATGCTTAAAACTTATAACTCAAGTATACCAGTGTGAAGGAGGCATAATAACGGCAGTATGGAAGGATTTAGCAACAAAATATAAAGAGAAACTAAAGGAAGCAGACCCAGATCAATATCAAGTTAGTATTCAACACCCTGAGATTCAGATACAGACTATTGAATTAAAAGGAACAAATACCGATGAACTGTACAACTGGATACAGGAAAAAATGGGAACGAGCCATAAGAATAAACAATTATATGTCGATGGGTACAAAGTTAAAATGGGCATACATGTGGTGGATGCGATGAATTGGCCAAACGAAACTAATATCTTAACCTTAGAAAAAACCAGAGATGACGAATCAGTAGCAGAAATGTTCAAGAAAATCCAACAAGTGTTTAACAATGAAGTGGAACCAGAATTGGAAAAGATCGAACGGAAAATAATGAAAGAAAATCAAATAATCTTAGTCAAACAAGCTATCGATCAGGCAAGGAAATACATTAATAGACTGAGGGAAAGATGGCCACAACTAATGAAACAATTTGTTAAAGACGTACGAGACACGGAAATTATGAGATTCGAAGACAAACGAGCGACAGAATTGATATCTAAATACGGAGAATACGAGAGAACCAAATGCGAACAAGAAACGATAAAAATAAAGGTGAAGTTGCCAAATGAAGAGAAACAAATAATAGAAGTTAATCCCGATTGCCAAGTTGACGAGTTAGTGCAAATTATAGATCAAGAGATCATCCAAAAAGCTCGAGAAAATAGTGAGGATGGAATGATCGAAGATGTGATAATAATGTATAATCGGCACATGTTAGAAAGAGGAGATCGAACTGTAATTTACGAACTAGGAATCTGGGAAGATTGAGCCGTCATTAATATAATCGCGATGGATGAACCATCTGGTGGGCACAAAAACGCTACCAAAACCGATCAACAAATCAAGAGATTCCAATGGGGAATGAGAACCAAGATGGATCGAATAATAGACATTTATAACCATTGGCTAAAAGATGATAAACTAAAACTAGCGACCTTCAATGACGAAGATTGCAAACTGATACCATGGAAAAAAGTGTGGATCGAAAACGAAGCTAGATGGGATTGGGAACAGCAAAAGTTAGAACCAAATTGGATAGATAATATACCAGAAGAAATCGCAGCAGTATGGGTAAGAGAGAAACCGATCGATACCTACCAGGATATACTGCCACAAGAATTCCCAAATGAATTACAACCAGGAGAAGATGAGGAGATACGAGAACCAGTAAGGTTAGCACCATTCACGTGGAAAATTGAGAATTGGATGGAAAAGATAAAATCAGCAAAGGAAGAGAAAATCACACGATTAGTAAGTCCACCGTTCTACTCCGGATTAGGTGAGTACAAGATGAAATTGCGAATATACCCGAACGGAGACGGGGTAGGAAAAGGAAGTTATGTGTCGGCATTCTTCATCATCTGCAAAGGAAATTATGACGACAAGATACCATGGCCGTTTAGCAGAAAAGTGACGATAGCAATCGAGCCATTGAAAGATAGCCTTAACGTACATAAAGAGACAATGAAACCAGACCCAAGAAGCACCTGCTATCAACGACCAACAACATTAGAAAATATCGCTTCTGGGACATCTAAATTGATACGTCTAAGCTACATGGAGAATGAGCAGTCAATATTTGTGAAAGACAATGCCATTCAGATTAGAGTGGAGGTAGAAACAGAGAAAGAAATGAACCAACGATTGAACATACCAGAAAACCAACCGAGAATCTGTATGATGAGGGGAAGGGTGCCTGAGTCCGGACATCTACCAATAGACGCCGACGCAGATGAAGGACGATCATTGGACGACGATATCGAAATTGGTGTGACACCACTTCAAGGAGAAATCGTGAACAGACTAACGGTGAGTAAAATAGCAGGTAGAGAATTAAGAAGGGAGATAAAGCAAAAATCATCTACCCAACAACCAGGAAGTTTGGATACACCAGAAGTTCCAAATGCGGTTAGCGAAGTGACGATCGAAACAACGGGAGAAGACGAAATACTAGACGAATTACAAGAGATAGTAGAAGCAGGCGAGATTATGAGAGCATCGCAATCAGGAGATCTATTTATCGACGAAGGTGAACCGACAACTGATGATCTAGATGGATTTGTGTGCGCGCAAAGACAACCAGCAGAAACGACAGAAGCCGAGACGGATTTAGACAATGTAGAAAGAGGTGCCAATAAAGAGGTAACTACAACCGATGAATGGAGCAACTGGAGAGTAGATCCAGGAGCAACCACTTCAAAGGATACAACTTACAACCCGCCAAAACGGAAAGAAACGGGAACAACTATGGATCGACGAACAAGAGGAAGACCAAAAACGGACAAAGCAGAGGTAGAACCAAAATCCAAAATTCAAGCACAAATGGAACAGGTAAAAACTAAAATGGATAAACTGAGTGCATTAGTAAAACAAGTCAAAGTGAAAACAAGCGTCCGGGAACAAGGGACACGATGGATAAACGACTTATTAGCTAACATGTTAGCGTTAGCAAATCCAGATGTGAAAAGAGTAATGAGGAAGGATAATATCCCGACCGAAGCCAAACAATTATGGGCGGTATTGAAACCGATAATAATGAAAATCATGGATAATAAAATTCGATTAACGTTAAAAGATCCCGTGGAACTCAGATTAATTATGGAACATCTATTAAGCAGATCCGAGGACCAGAATCGATTTTTAGTGGGATTAGCATATTTAGTATATAACGTTATTGGGCAATATAAAAAACGAATGCCAAAATATAACGCAACTGGTTATGAATTCACAGTAACAGAAATAATCAAACGATCAATAGAACCATATATACTTGAACAAGGGGGATGGAGAAGCTTCATCGAATCAACCGGGGAGAAAGATCAAACGGAAATGATGCAAGCAAAGTTACGCGATTTACTAACTGAATTCGAAGGAACAATCAATATGAACGACCCAAGAGCGAGCCGAAAGGGAATGAATGCCATAATAACCACGATATTGATATGGATGATGTGCATCAAAGGAACGGAGTCATTTGCAGTTTATGACTGCGACAACATAAAAATCCATGAGAAATATTCATTAAAGGATACGGAAGACTGTAAAGCGGCAAACCCAAGAAAATTACAAACAGTCATGGCATCAGTCTCGTATAACGTATATCAAGAAGCAGATTTCATCAAAACCATGGTCCAAGAATGCACGGTAACCAGGAAGATATTCGCACATCACTGCGGTACATCCTCCCACTCAACCATCATAGAACCAGGATTGGAATCAACAGTAATATTACTATCAAGAGAGGAATGCGAAGAAGGATTCCGAGCGGGGAGAATCCACTTAAGACAAGGGATTGAAATTGCTGCAGAAGCAGGAAAAATAAAAACGACTCGCGTATATACGGCAGGCAGAATAACCAAAGGGGACGGAACATGTGAGACGGGAACATACACCCTGAACGGGCAGCTGGTTAGTGGAGTGGTCGTAATAGAAAGCTATGAAGCTAAATTAGAAAGGTATCAAGGCTACTTCGACCCTGACACGCAAGCGATGAAGAAATACCCAAGCTGCCTCGCATCAGATCGATCATGTTCAACCGGAATGTCAACTCTGGTATACCACGCAGATCAGAAAGTATGTCGACTAATGTTACTCAAGACAGCAATATTCGAAGAAATCCAAGGGAAAGTGTACAGTGAACCAAAAGGAGAAGCAGAGAGACGAGCGATGGAAGAATTGAGAGCAAGGAAAGGATTCAGAGAAGACGTAATAACATCGAAATTGGAATCGGAGGTAACACCCACAGCGATAATCTCCAAAGATGATGGAATAGGAATGAGGTTCATAAAGAACAAAATGGTGAGTAAATGCGATGAGATGGTGATCAGCACCAATTATAAAGGAATCTACTTGTCGAGGAGAACCCTAGCAAATGCGGTCGGAAGACTAAGCGAAAAGGATGTCAAATTATATTTATATGCTAATAATAAGATGGATTTCTTATATCACAGAGGATTAACATCTACGGAAAAAGTCTATCATGATCTGCTAAGAAACGATTGCCTACTCAACAAAGAAATATTGAGAACAAAATTAGCGATGGCAATTACAAACCCAGATAACGCAATTCCGTTACTACCACTGCAAGAAGGATATTTCGGACGAATCGTGGGCGAGGTAATGTACACCTACCAATGCAAAAAGATAATGGCAAGACTGCCGGAAAACCCTACAATACCAAGGGACAAGTGTGCAAATGAACTCGAAATTACCCACGAAGGTAAACCCAGATTTGTGCAAGCAGTCACCAGGATAATGAACCCGGTAGGGTTTCAGCCAAATCTGTTTAATTGCAGTAATGCATATGGACCAATGTATGAAAAAGAGGATGGACAATGGGTTCAATTTCCAAGTAAAACAATCGTAGTAACACCCAAGAAGTTCGGATTGACGGAACTAACAACAGAACTAGAGTTCAAGCCGATAGACGTATCCCAGAGTGGATTATATACACCAAAAGATCTTGAATCAGCAAGAGCCCACATGTTATTCCCAGCACAAAGACAAGCGATCTTATCAAATATAGTGACTATTTCTGGAGGAAATAATTATGGGGAGAGCCCAAACTACGAGCTACTATTATCACCAAGTCACTATCAACAGGCAACAGCAAATATGATGAAGGCTATGTGGGGTCGATTTTTGGTATTCGGCCAAATGATGGCAGGGATACTCGGAATTATTCTGATAATACAAATAGTCAGAGTGATACTAACTCAGATGCTAGCATGTTTTGACATTTATAAACGTGAGAGAAAAGTAAATTGGAAACTTGCAATTGGATTCTTACCGTTCTTAGCAAAGACAATGGTGCTGCATGGACACTCAAAGGATATCCATCGAATAAAGAGATTGTTGAAAATATTAACGCAAATGAAAGGGACAGACGAAGAAGTCGGACGTAAGTTCAAGGTGATAATGAGATTAGAGGCAGAAAGAACTCAAGAGAAAGCAAAAAGAACCGGGAAGTGGAAAAAGTGGATGAACCTCAGACGAGACGATGATAGTGACAACGACAATGATGATTTCGACGACGATGATAATAACCAAGGAGGAGCAATGTTGATAAATAAAAATACAGCCACTTGGGAAAACGAAAAAATGAAACCATGGGGATCACCATATTTACAGGTCCCATATTTACAGGCACCAACTAATGGACCAATGCGACGACCAGGAACGATGAGAGAACGGATAAGAATGGGAACCGGAAGATTACCCATACCAAACATTTATCCAACAGCTTATGAACCAAACTGGGCAGCAATGGATCCAACGATGATCAAACAGGCTAAAAGTGTAGAACAAGAAGTGGAGACACGAACGATTGCGGTATTGCAGACACCAGCCGGACCATCATTAACCATCACGGTCGAAGTAAACGGAATAGAAATGGATGCAATGATCGATACCGGAGCAAATATCTCAGCAATAAATATGAATATGCTACCAGGCAGACTGTGGCCATGCATTGAAGAGACAACCATGGATGTAATAACATGCAGCAAACAATCCATAGCGGTAGTAGGAAGGGTGTGGTCAACAATCGAATATAAAGGGGTTAAAGTTACAACGTACCTCGCAGTTATTAGACAGCTAAGCGTATCATGTATAATTGGAACAGATGTAATGCCAGAATTGCTGAAAGAAATTGTGATTGATTTGAGCTCCATGAAATTAAAAGATAAAACTGGACAAATATGCACCATGAGAACAGAGGTGAGATGTTCCGAAAAAATGATAATACCAGCACGCACCCAGACAATATGCTATGTCAAGGTCGATAATGAAGTCAAAGGGGATATGATATTCGAACCAAGTCAAAAATTCGAGAAGAGAAGAGAACTACCATTGGCAAGAGAGATCGTCAGTATAAACAAGGATAACGAGATACCCATCAACATCACCAATTTTGATGAAGAAGATAAAGTAATCTATGAAAACGAGAGACTTGGGAAACTCACACCAATGATGAACATTGAGCTACCAGAGATAAAAAGCGAAGGAGCAGACGAAAAAGAATTATGGACCATCGATAGCGAACTCCTAAATGAAGACGAAAAGGAACAACTCAGACAACTACTGATTGAGTTTAAAGATATTTTTGCGGCTTCAGATTTGGATTTGGGTACCAGCGAGGTCACTCAACACATTATACCGTTATCAGATGAAACACCCATAACTTTGAGACCATATCGATTAGCTGAAGCACAAAAAACGGTGGCAGAGGAAGAAGTACAAAAGATGTTAGATGCCGGAGTAATAGAACCTAGCTGTTCACCATGGCAATTTCCAGTAGTAATGGTCAAAAAGAAAGACGGCACACAGAGATTTTGTATCGATTATCGGAGGTTGAATGCAGTAACGAAAAGGGATACCTATCCACTGCCGGACATAAACGAAATGTTACAGATGTTGCATGGAGCAGCATACTTTACATCCTTAGATCTAAAGAGCGGATACTGGCAAATCAAAGTCAAAGAGGAAGATAGAGAAAAGACAGCCTTTACCATCGGAAAAGATTTATATCAGTTTAAAAAGATGCCATTTGAATTAACAAACGCACCTGCTTCGTTTCAAAGGTGTATGAACTTTGTGACACACGGGATCAAACAATGTATGGTGTATATTGATGATCTGTTAATATATTCAGGTACTTTCGAGCAACACTTAATCGACATCAGAAACGTATTCATAAGACTGAAGCAATGGAAGCTGAAATTGAAACCGTCAAAATGCGATTGGGCGAAGGAGAGGGTCACATTCCTAGGACATATCGTGTCAGCAAAAGAAAGGAACCAGACCCGAGAAATGTCGAAAAGATAAAAAATTGTCCAATACCAAAGACCGTGACTCAAGTACAAGAATTTCTGGGATTGTGCGGATACTACCGCAAGTTCATTAAAAATTATGCAACTATAGCAAAACCAATTCAGGAACTAACGAAAAAAGATACCCCATTCCTATGGGAAAGAGAACAGCAAATAGCGTTCGAATCGCTAAGAGATAAATTAATAGCCTCACCCATTCTAATACATCCAGATTTCAAAAAGCCTTTTCTTTTAGCAACCGATGCAAGTGGATATGCATCAGGAGCTGTGCTAGGACAATGGGATGAGGAGAAACGAGAAAGAGTCATCGGATATTATAGCAAGACGTTCAAAAAGCACGAGAAGAATTACTCAGTCACGGAAAGAGAAGCCTTAGCAATAATTCAGGCGATAAAACATTTCAAATATTTATTATGGGGACACGAGATAATTATTACTACGGATCATCAACCTCTAGTTTGGTTGGGCCAACATAAAGAGGCATCTAGTCGATTAATGAGATGGGCAATGCAATTACAAGAATATTCCCCATACATCAAGTTCAAGTCAGGAAAAGCAAACGCAAATGCAGATTGTCTGTCGAGATTTGTATTTGAAGAACTCATGGATCATGACGTCAGGCGAATATGTATGATAATCGCGGAAGATATCGATTTTACCAATCTAAAGAACGAACAAAAGGAAGACAATGAATTGAAACTAATAATCGAGTTCCTGGATAAAAACGATATGAAAATATTCAATAACGATGATCGATTAAAAGAACACATGGAGAAAAATCGTCACAGATATACGATCGAGAAAGGATGGTTATTGGTAATGGATGGTGACAAACGGTTGATGTGCTTACCAGAAAGTAGACGGAAAGAAATAATGATTCAATACCATGACGGTAAATTGGGCGGACATATGTCAGTCAAGAAAACAGAAGCAAGGCTTAAGCAAAAATATTATTGGCCGAACATGAGCGATGACGTGAGAGAATGGATAAAGAACTGTTTGATATGCGCAACTAGGAAAACAACGGGCAGTAAATTAAAACCGCCCCTGAAACCAATGCCGATACCGCCAGAACCAATGACAATGATTGCAATGGATGTAGTTGGACCACTACCAGAGACTAACAGTGGAAATGTGTATATATTGGTAATAACTGATTACCTGACAAAGTTTCCGGAAGCATTTGCAATGCCAGACCAAAAAGCACGAACGGTTGCAAGAATATTAGTGGAAGAGATCTTGCTGCAGATATGGAACTCCAAAACAAATCCTAACTGACCAAGGAACTAATTTCATGAGCGAGATAATAAATGAAGTGACAAACTACTTCAGAATTGCCAAATTGAGAACCTCGCCGTACCACCCGCAAACGAATGGTCAGACAGAAAGATTAACGGCATACTAATAGACATGATGTCAAATTATGTAAGTAAACATCAAAAGGACTGGGATGAATATATTAAGTTGTGTCTAATGGCTTACCGAATGTCAATACACTCAGCAACGAAAATGAGTCCGTTTAAACTCATGTACGGAAGGGAATGCAATATGCCGATGGATCTCGAATACCAACCACCAATCTCGCAATATATGGAGATAGATGATTATGTGACCAAGTTCAAAGAGAGAATGCAGGAAATATGGAAAACCGCAGGAATGAACATCAGATTCAATCAAGAAAGTTATAAGGAATTGCATGATAAAAAGAAGAACGTGCAAAACCATCAATTTAAAGTCGGAGACTGGGTTATTATAGAAACACCCGAATTAATCCCAGGAACAGCAAAGAAATTACAACGTAATGGCAGAGGACCATACGAAATCATCTATGTAAACGAGAACAACGCTCGAGTAAAATTGGTTAACAATCCACTGATTAGACCCATTTATGTGAATACATGTCGATGTAAAGCAGTAGCGAAAACTGCCACTAAGGATCCGGAAACAAGGAAGATAATGACGAGATCACAAACCAACGCCACACCAGAACCAGAAGTAAGTAGTAGATTAACTAGATCACAGACAAGACGGATATTCATGTTGAGGGGAGAAACAAGCAGTAGCGCCAATAAAGAAACCGAAGCAGAAAGCGAAGCTGACGCAATAGCAAGGCGTCAAGCAACATGGAATATGACAGTAAAAATAGCACGAGAAATTGTACCAGAATGGGCTGATATAACCAATAAATACCAAGTATTAGGCAAACTAATGATAGTAGCAGAAAGATATGCGAAAGGACAAAGATATGCCGAAGGATTACAAGTACCTGTTCAAATATATGAACTAATCCGGAGATTACCAATCATGTTCCTAACAAGTGATTTGAGTAATAACTGGCCAATCCATCATGCAGTTAAAGCAGGACAGGAAAAACGAGCATTAGAAATTATACGAATAATGGAAAACTGCAAACAATCGACAAACGTTAAAAATAGTAAAGGGAAAACTCCACTGATGAAAGCCATAGCAATAGGCGCGTCAAGAGAAGTACTCAGAGAATTATTGAGAACGGGATCCACGTTGAAAGAAAAAGACAACAAACAACGAACCATCTTGCGTTACGCCGTCAGGTCAAAAAGACCCAGTATACTAAACTTTATCACGGGAAATGCAACAACCGAAGAAACTGAGATATTGAGACAGAGCGTGGAACCAATTTTGAAAGCCATCAGAGGAAACTTAGACAGGACCGCAGCAATGCTGGTCAAATGGAAACAAAACGAATTAAGAGCGGAAGTAATTGACATAAATCAATTTCAAAACAACGAAAACATCGTACTAAGAAGCGCCATATACTCAAGACCGCCAATGCCAAAAACCATTAAAGCAATATTACAAAGAAATAGAACAGAATTGACAGGTAATTGGTGGAAATGCACAAAAGCACATGCGAGGAAAAAACAACTAGAAATGCTGGTGTTAGAATGGCACCGGAAACAACGGAGATATCAAGGAACCAAAGAAGAACGAGAAAGTATCCATAACGATAAGAAAGAGATAATTAAAAAATACGAGGAGATGATCAAAGCAGCAAATGTCGAGGACGACATTTTTGAGAAAACCCCGGGTGAGAGGAATGACGATGGTGATGACGACGAAAAGAAGGGGGATAACGACAAAAATCCAGAAGGAAATGACAGAGAACAGAATCCAGAAGATGGAGAAACAACGGATGATGATGAGGAGTTGGAAGAAGACGAAGATGACCAGTGTCGAGGCGAAGATCAAGGATTCGACAAAACAGAGAACAAAAAACGAAAATCCCCACTACATAGCATAGGGTTTCGAAATCAAATCCAGCCAATCCTACTACAAAGAATATTTATAATATTAACATCTATCTGTTTAACGGAAACAAAAAATATGAGAATCGTAAGAGAAGCTTTCCAAGAAGGTGAGGTATTTATGATAAAAGTCAGCGATTACGACGGAAACGCCGTCGGAATATGTGTTCAACTGATGGAAGGAACAGGAGTAAGTTGTGATTTCAGATCAATAACAAAAGGAAAGATTTTTAGCAGTCAAAAAAGAGACCCCAGGCTATGCGGAGATTATGACATCTGTAGAGACATATCAACAGAGGAAATGGAGCTAGAAAGAGCCAATGAAACCGGAGTACATTTTCAACTCAACATTTTGGAAGAAGGTATCGAAATTGAAGATAAAGGGAGTCGGTCAATTACACATGTATGCATCAGAGAAGACAGAGACATATGCATAGTAACGGATATGACACAAGACCACAAATTCTTCTGGGGAGAGGTCAAACCAAATACCCCTACGGTGGTATGCGCAGGAACACAGGGGATAGTAGTATGTAAAGGAACAAGAACTGCACCAAGAAAAGATAAACCAAAGAGTATGGCAATTAAACAAGGTCCATTGACAGGGATAACAACCAAGAAGCCAAACAAATCAGTTAGTACAAAGACAATAACAGAGCAAAATCAAACCGAATTAATAACAACAACAACATGGATTAACGAAGTAATTAAAGACGAAAGACGGGAAGTGCAGATAACTATTAACCTCAACAAGAAAGGTGAAGAGGTAATTACAGTCAAAAACCTAGAAGGAGAACCAATCATAAGGATATGCGTAATGGATAAGACGGGAATAATCGACTGTACAACAAAACCGATAGACAAAGGTGCAGACGTTAAAATGGAGACAGGAAAACGGAAAGAGCGATACCAAGTATGTATCCTTAAGAAAGGAAGAGGAACCAGCGTATGTCAACCAATAACTCGACAAAAACCCCAATTAATAAACATACCGTGGATACCCCGAGATCGAGAAGGGGGAGAGAAACGGGAAAATCACAGTCACCTAACAGAGAAGGAGAAGGAACGATTACATCAAGCATTCAAGAAAATCAAGGCACCAGAAACGAATACTACAGGCAGTGCAGTATTAACGACTGAAAAAACAAACAATGGAACAACGATAATCACAAAGATGATATGGATAACTAGCGCGATAGTAAGTACGATAATAGCGTTAGTAATGATTCAATGGGTAAGAACCACCAAAAGATGTAAACAAAAACCGAGAAACCGAAGAAAATGGCCCAAGGTAGAAAAATTTGAATACGGTATTCCAACAGAGAATCTGAATCTAGAAGAATACGAGGTGGTAGAGGATCCCGGATCCAGCGGATTGTGGATGTCGGAACTACCAAGAATACCCACACCTAACGAATGGACACACGAAGTCGATATATACCGACTAACGGACGAAAGATATGGGGGAATGCGCACGCTGCATTCCGGCCCCATGGCGACACTGGTATAACAAGGGGAGGAGTTATTGTAAATAATGTATAAATGAAACAATAAAAGTAGTAATAATAGTAGTAGTATGTACAAAATAAAAGTAGTAAATTAAAACGATATATAGAAAAATCAAAAACAAGTATGATGACCATGTATTGTAAATAGGAATGAACCAGAGAAACGAAGAACAAGAACACCCAAATGGGATACCACATGTTGTTGAAGTAAGAGAGCAGCCACTAATGAATGTGCATCCAGTGGACATGGTAGAAATGAACGTGCCAAATCAGCCGAGTCAGCCAACAGGATCCATGTGGAGGGCACAGTGTGAATTAATGACCCAATTGACAAATCAGACTCAAGAGCATTGGGTACGAAACCAAACGGCGTTGATAGAGAGCATTAATAGAAATGCGATATACATTACAAAAATAGAGGAACAACACCAAATAATCGCGCAATTAGAATATAATAACAACCAGTTAATAAGCCAAATCAGATGGCAAGCGGAAGAAATTAGAAGATTACACGAAAATCGACAACATGACGATATAGCCAGTTTAGTCGAGTGGATGACCGGGCTGCCAGGAACTGGAGAACCGGACTCAACAGTAGATGTATAGGAGAGAAAGGAGTAAAATGTAAATAATTTTGTAAATAAATAGAGTTATAACCAAGTAGAACCTCAAGATTAAAAAGTTATCATTGTAGAATGCAAAACAAAGCGGAAGAGAATCGGAGAGAAGCGGAGGAACAAAAGATTAACTATGAATTGATGAGGAAATACCAAGCCGAGCCGGACGAGTTCGAAGAGAGACTATTATGTGCCGATGCAGCATGTAGGAAACTATTAATTGGAGCAAGCCAAACTCGATGCGGTTGTAGATTGTGCCGAGGGTGTGATATAAGATTAGCGAAACTGAAGCGAGAAACTTGTCCAGGATGTGGAGAAGCATTTAAGTTGGTACCCACTGGCACGATACCGGATAAAGCAATGAACCGAGAAATTAGAGAAGTGAAAATAAGATGCACCCAAAGGTCATGCGAATGGACAGGTCGAGTAAAGGAATTAAGAGCTCATACAGACATATGCGAATATTTGGAATTGGAATGCGAAGCATGTAAGGTAAAGTTCTTACGAAAAGAGAAAACCAAACATAAAGGAGAATGCGAAGCGCGAACGGAAAAATGTGAATTTTGCGGAGAAACTGCTAATTGGAGAGAGATCGAAATGGAACATCGAAACGCAGTAGAAAGACGAATTTGCGACGAATACACAGGGAGATGCCCAAACGAGTGTGGAGAAGTTAACAACGTCAGGTTAAACGAACATTGGGAGATATGCACGAGAAAAGCGATAAAATGCCCAATGGTGACATTCGATTGTAGAGTGCAATTACCAGTAGAAGAAATGAAGAAACATGTGGAAGAAAATATCTTCGAGCACATGCAAAAGATGATGAGAGCAATAGAGTTAACAGCAAGGGCAATCGAAGACGTCAAAGACGAACTCAAATCACATAAAATTATGATAAAAGAAATGCTGAGCTCACAGGAAAGCTTCGAAAATACGAGAGAAGCCGTAACACAAAGAATGTTGAAATTAGACGACAAATTAGTCGAAGTAACTAAACTACAAACCAAATGGATGACAAAGGAACTGACAACAGAGGAACTACCAATATTACCATATATGTGGAAAATCCAAGGAATAACGGAAATAATGGAGCGAGCAAAGCAAGGAATCCAGACAACGATAGTGAGCAAACCATTCTACGCCAAAAAACATGGATACAAGATGAAATTGCTATGGTATCCAAATGGCGAGGGAAAGTTTAAAGATCGATGCATGTCATTATATATGCAGATCTGTAAAGGAGACTTCGATGACCTAATAGTCTGGCCATTCCGACACAAAGTAAGAATATCTCTCTTAGGAAGAGAACGGACGCACATAATATACTTTCACGCATCGAGTCCAGCACGGAATAAACCAATTACAGAGGTTAATACTGCAGTAGGAGCAGCAGAATTTATGCAGCTATACCAGTTTAATGACGGTTCCTACATAGAAAAGGACACTATATTCTTCCTAATCGAACTAGATGAGGAAGGACCAACAATAGAAATACGATAGGTGGGTGAAGAGAAATTGTAAATATTTTGTAAAAACGATGTAAAGTAATTATAAAGTTATTGTATAAAGTAAAGTAATTCACCAAAACCATAAAAAATTAGAAAAAGAAAAATACAAAAAGAAATGATGAAATTTATTATAGATGCTTAATCAAGAGAGACCGAATATCCGAAAGAAAACGATCACCATGAGAGAAGGACAGGACGATGCGTCATCCAGAGAGAAAGTAGGAAGTTCGGAAGTCAGCGGAACGAAACCAAGTGGTTTCACGTATTATCGAAGAGTTATAGGAAATGGTTATAGCTTAGTGCCTGGAGATTTGAGGCAGGGGAGTGATGAGCAATTCAGATGTGAGAGCCAGAGATACCTGTCATTTGAACACCAGACCATTTTCACAAAGGAACAGAGCCGAGCACTGGCACTCAACGGGTTTTTCTTCACCGGAAAACCAGGGATACCAGATCAAGTAACGTGCCGTTTCTGTAAAGGGAAATTAGCAGAATGGAAAAAAGGAGAACA